>LQRL01011461.1:0-12651 GCA_001703475.1 Hydroides elegans | reverse complement strand
GAAAAGCCCCCCCCCCCCCCCCCCCCCCCCTGTGGCACAGAGTGGCATTTAACGGGATGGGCGAAAGCCCTGGCAGTCATACCAATACCAATACGTATTGGGAATAAATTATCCTGTATATTTCGTGAACATTGTATTTTCATTTTTTCACACTTAAATGTTGCATTAAATATAACTACGAGAAGTAAAAATTATCATTACAGGGTTCATACAATTTTTCCAGAACAAAATTCCATGACTTTTCCATGACATTCTCCATGACAAAGGTCACTTTTTCCAGGACTCATAAAAATGACTTTTTCGTTAATATTCTTTTTAATCTAGCATATTTTGCCCCTGAGAATCGTATGAATTTTCCTCGGCTGTTGGATAAATGTCAAAATATTTTAACATTGAATGCGAGCGCCGAAGGCGCGACCGAATTTTTTTAAAGACATTCAAAAAAAAATATATTTTTACTTTGTGTGGATTCCAATCGAATTCACATTCGCACAAGCGGACGAACCGTCAGTCCCATACGGCAGGGCTTTACATCCACCGCAATTAGATGTCGCGCTCCAAAAGGCTAACTCCAAAAGGCTGTTCGCCCGACCGAAAGTAAGTCGCCAGACTTTTGCATATCTATAACAAAGGTGATGCCTCAATCGAGTTATGGCTTGAACACAATATATTCGTCCTCAAATGTCTCAACGACAGCCGCGGATGGTATTAAATTATTGACTGTTTCCTATCGTAATGCGAGCGCCGAAGGAGCGAGCGAAAATTGTAAACAATTGTTTTTTTTTTTTTCGCGAAATCCATTTATAGTCATGATAATTTGATAAATCGACGTTGGGAACCAATAACAATTTAATGATAGGCATCCATAGGGAAATGAGTGATAGAACACTTTAGATCCATACTGTTAAATATAACATACATTCATAAAAAAACTAAGATAATAAGTGGATGGTTGCTGAAAGTAAAATTCAATATCAGAGAAAACCGTACCGATTCTGATATGCATACTTATAGAGGGCTTTACCTTTATCAAATTTCGATGGTCGCGCTCGGGCAACTTCCTCCAAAAAGTTGGTCGCCCGACTAAAATGTTAGTCGCCCAACTATTTAATATCCATAACATGATGATGCTTCAATATAACGGTTGTAATTGTAATAGAAATTATCGCGAAATCTATTTACAATGATTGAGAGAGCATAAAAATTTGGTAATTCGAAATGTGGGAACCTATGAAAACTAAAGTGATGGGTATTTATAGGGTAATGAATAACGGATCCATACCATAAAATGTGATATGCACTCATAACAACTTAGATACATGAAGGATGTTGCTGAAAGTAAAACTTAATATCAGATAAAATTTCACTTTAATCTTTTTAGATACCAAAATGCAAAATCGTAGTTGGTACATTAATATTCATACAATGTATCAAGTAACTATATCCAAACATGAATATTTGTATTCAGTTTAATTTAATATTCGAGCACCGAAGGCGCGAGCAAAAATTAGCATTATTCAGAATATTGACCAAGGGGCAAAGATTGTTTTCAATTTCATATAATTGTTAAGAAAATATACAAAATATTTTTTTCTAATTATGGAATTTGTAAAAACATACTTTTTCCATGACATTTTAGTAAAATTCCATGACATTTCCATGACTTTTCCAGAAAAATAAAATTCCATGACATTTCCATGACATTCCATGACAAACATATTTTTCCAGGTTTTCCATGACATGTATGAACCCTGCATTATCGCGATTATTAGTGCGATAATTATTATAAGAGAGAAACCGGTACTTACGGCCGACTTGTCACGTACTGAGTTACCGGCATTTCATACACGAAAGTTAGAAAGTGTAACGAAGACTTTGCCGGTTTCTCATATTTAAATTGTGTCATAACGACATGGGATGAGTAATATAGACGAAAAAATGGTACAATGTAATTGTTTACCTCGTTTAAAAGTGAGAAAGACTGTCTAGAACGGCTATGAATCCTATTATTTAATTTTTACAACAAACACCGATATCATAGTCCTAGCGAGAGACCCTGACCCTTACTAATGTAAACCCTATATGTAACGAGTTTGTGCATTTTTAGGTTAACAGTGTTTTTGCCGATGTCGCGGGTTATTTAGTCTGGCACTAAAACTCCTAAGTGGAGGGCTTTTCACATATTTAGAAATAGGTAAAAACAAAATATAAGGAAAAATAATATTGGTCAACAGTAAACTGTAGAACACAACGACTGAAAATAGGAGTACCCAGCGATTTATTCGGTGAAATATCTATTCTGCTGGGATATTTTTCTTGCTGGCGTTTTCACGGAATAGAATAATTAGACAGTTTGGGCAAAATTATTCGTTTGACTAAAAGTTTGTTTCGGACACTTAAAGACAACAAGTAGAGATGCAAACTAACACTGTGCTTATAAGAAAATTTACTAACAATAGGTGGTTGATTTAGAGCGTTTAAGCAAAATGTCGCAAAAATACATTTTTTGCCCAAACTCTCTAATATTAAAATTTCCTTTCTGTTTTATATCAAGAAGTTAGGTCCGTAAAACATGAATATACTTTTTTTGTGAACTTTCATATGGGCATAAAGCATTGCAAGGTATATGATTTTGCTGGCAGCACTTTAAGAAGTAGAATAATCCCGATTGTGAAAGGATACCCAATGCTGCCCCCAATCCGGCGTATTTAAACATTTACGCGTATCGGGAATTCAATTTGCTTGAATGTAAAATTATTTGCATTTTTATGAACAAATCTTCATTAATGCTTCGAATAATCTCTTAAATGAAAACTGAATATTCTATATTATAAAATGTTATGTGTTTGTTAATGTAAAGGCAATTCGCCCGATAAGCTATTGAAGGGCACCCCTGACACTTTTTCACAAAGTATTTAAATAATATTTAAACAACTTTATAATTGCGAAGAGCAACAAAATAATAGAGAGTTTGGGCAAAAAATAGCACCTGCACTGAATTATGTTTCCAAACCTTTGTTTGTAATATTAGAACCAGTTTTGTTTGATTCCGGTAATTTTGATTGGTTATTTTTTAGGTTATTAGATCACGGGAATACAAAATGAGTTTTGGAAATCGAGAATTAGCACAGGTGCTATTTTTTGCCCAAACTCTCTAATAGCTTTTGAACATTACAATTTGGAAAAAAGTGTTCACTTTTCCAAGACAGTTTTCTGTTTCTAGCCAGCTTAGAACAGGAAAGGAACTCCTTTTGCAAAAATCGAAATGTTTGATTAAACCTAATTACCCTATCATATATTGTAAATAACAGTTTATCATACAATTGCAAGCGAGTTCAATCGTTTTCGAAACAATTATTCGCACTATTTATTACGAAAATAAAGAAATTATATAAAAAAAGGTGTTCCTAAAACTGCTCAAATCTCCAAGCTAGAAAGTGTATTAACAACATTTCCAAGCAAGCTGAAATTTGGTTGGGAACCCCTTTTTGGGGAAGAGCTTGTGGCGTGCTCTTTGCTATTGCTTTAAGGATTAACCTTTTTCTTTCATTATGTTTGTTACACCTGTATTCTATTTGTGTTAATATATGTACTGTGTAAGAAACGAATGAAAATAAAACGAATGAATTTGAAAAATTAGTATAATTTACGAAAAGGGTTAATAAAATGAAATCGCTGAAATAAATTACTATTACTTAAGGATGTTCTAGCTTTGTCGAACACTTCCTGAGTGGGTCCTGATGCAAAAAAAACCCTTGAGGACAATTGACCCATTGGATAATATAAAAAAACAATCATACATTATATCTAGGTAACTAGTCAAACATTGCCTAAACTATCCTTGGTCAAAATGTCAGATTTTTTTTCAATATGAGAAATTGTTTATATGCTTTTAGAAAAGATGAAGATACAAATTTTTGAAACGCACAGAATAAAGAATCGTATCGAGTAAAGGTAGTATATAAAGAACATATATATTAATGTTGCCTTTGAATGTTGGGAGTTCTTGTTAGTTCAATTTGTGAGTTGATTTAGATCCATTCCATTCGGAACCTTTTTATTTTCATATAAGCTTTTTTTTGGATAATTGGTTTATAGAAAATTATCAATTTCCTTTTTTGTAGATGATTTTATGACCGTTTTTTAGATGTATTGATATTTTGACCGTGCACTTTTGGACTGGTTGCGCTTTGACCTAGATTTGAAATCTAGCTGTGAATTAAACAGTTATATATATATATATATTTTACATATGAAAGTAAATCAAATTATTCATTTGTAAAGTAATGAAGAAATAATTATAAACGATGTCTTAAACTTATTTAAAACTTTACAAGCCTGCTAGGATAAGTATTGGAACATATGTTCCTATAAAGTAGATAAGGTAGACATTTGTCGAAAGTTGTTTCAATCTAGATAACATTGTAGAAACCAATTATATCTGAGAAATAACAGGTTTGTTAACAATATCTTATGTTCAATATCACATAAAAGGAATATAGTTTTTGTTTAAAAAAAGATCAAACCTCAGCGATAGAAAGGATTTTTGTAGAATTAAAATAAAACAGCAAGTGTTCGCTTGGGAACACCTTTTCTGAAATACGCACTTCAGCAAATTGTTTTTCAACAAAGTATTCTCATCAAACGAATTCAGGTTATTCTATTCACATTTTAAATAAACGAATTAACATTTATAGAATGTAAATGTTTTAAGTTTTAAGTTTGAAGAATCATCTCTCTAGGAAATTATAAGTGATACAATACATGCAAATAAAGATCAGCTTATTCAATAATAGTTAGTCGTGAGCCATATGATATCTTTCTAATCGGAATGTTATTTTTATATAAACACATGAACATGGTAGGCGTTTGCCTAGAGTTGTATGTGTAACTTGGTAGTGTTTAGCCCCGGGTCTTGTCATGAAAACCTTCCTTTAGTTTTTCAATATAGGCATACTAAGCTCTACAACACGTTCGTCCGGTTCAAGGCCTGTGGTCTATGTTAAATTATTAATCCTTCAATCATTTTATATGTCATCTTTAGGTAGAAATATTCCCTCTGATTAAATCATACGCAACAGATAACTTCACTGAGCGACTACAAACTATAAGCTGTTAGAGGTTACAAAGCTCATGTCAAACTGTCAAGTTATACCAATTGCCACAAAAACTGATTTATTAATAATTCTAAAAATGTGCGTTTCGGACGCTCACACATTAATTTGATTCAAAATAAAGTGTAAAACAAAGCATACTGCATTTGAAACATATGCCAGCAACGGTCATAACATAACAAAGCCACCCTAAGTTGACCTTCGTTTTGCAGACCATACTATTGTAGCTTTTGAGTTTGGTTAACACAGACAATGTCATATTTTTATAAGTATGATTACCCCTAATACCCCTTAAGTATGATGTAATGAAATGACAACATAAATCTTACGCCAGTGTGCAAAATTTTGGTGGTATCTCGTGATTGTGCTTATGTTTTAAAATTTGCTCATATGTGTATAAATTTTGTAAATTTTATGGAAAGAAAAACAGGGGGATTAATATTCTATAATTGGAATGTTATACTATATAATTAACTCGTTTGCCATCCGTGGTGAACAGCTGAGGATGCACCCTATCATTATCACCGGCCATGTCTATAAAAAATAAGTTAAATGCATATATTTGCATTTTGGTGCACATAAACGCAAATACCTTACCGGGGAAAATAGTTCAAATTATCCGAAGTTTTACGATATCTATCGAATATCAAAATCCAAAAATTTCTATCCCCCAACCCACCTTCGTAATATGGTCGCCTTGCAACCTTAGATTATACAGTCGTATCGTATTGTAACAGGATTGTATACATTTTATTAGAATAACTATTAAACTATGAAAATATGTTATATGAAGTAAAAAAGGTCTTTAAAATAGAATGGTCTCCGAAATTGTATCCCTTCTAGACTATATGTCAATCACATCTTTGTGGTGAGCAATAGCTGAAATCCTTGGTGTTCCTTGGTGTTTGATATTTGTTTTTCACTCTATGTTTAGAATAGCAGCACCGAGAACCATCAATTGATCATTGATCTGGGATTACCCGGACTCCACGAATATCACCATCTTAGTTTATGCGGGTCAACATGTGTTTCAATGTAAATTCAATGCAGGGATTAGGAGAACAAAGGGGCATTATTGTGCTTTAGTTTGTCTTTCAGAACAAATTTGTACAATTTCAACCCCTTTCGAGATACACCTTGCGTCTTGAAATCGACTTCAAATCAAACGAAGAAGGAAATTCAAGTTATCCGAAGAAAATTTGGTATAAAATATAGAAGAAAAAAATAGGGACTGGGAAATCTAGTTCAAATTATCCGAACTTCAATTTATCCGTGTTCAAATTAAACTGTAGCTGGATTTAGTGTTTTAATCAGTAATCGACGTTTTTCGTAATGGATTTATGTTAGCTCGAATGGAGAATCGACTAAAATGAAACATGCATCACGCTGCAATGAGTTTATTGATACAATCACTTGCTTATAATAGTAAACGCTCAAATATGAATAAGATATACTTTATAAAGTATTTTATTATTTAATCTATTTACCGTTATAATTAATAATATCTGACAGAAAAGAAAGATAAAAGAGACCTTATTAATGTTAAAAGTATTGTAAATGATAAAGGTGCGAGATAATGTTATCAATATGCTTACTCCCAAATATTCTATCAAAGTTAATTTATAGAAAAAATACCGCAATGATTGGTTTCAATGATTTATAATATCCGGATGATGAGTTCTTCCCTTTAACGACCCTAGCATTACATTTCATTCTTAGCAACGTCAAAGTAATGGCACAAGAATATTAAAGATATACTATTGAGTCAGTGACGCAGGGTAATTAAGTCCAATTATGATTGATAAATCCATATATCATATCTGTTGCATTTCCTTGTTAACAACAATTCGGTCTAGAAATATGCAACACCTCGTTTCAAAAGGCAAAATCAAAGCTATGGAGTCAGCTATCACCAGACAAATACCAGCTAGATAATATTTTGATACGGAAAATGGAGAAAAAGCGTCAAAAATGCCCAGGCATACAACTTTGCTAGCATTGGATCGGATCACCGAATAGTTTCTGCAAAAGTAATATTAAGCCTTCCATTGAACCACAAATGCACAATGAGAAAAATAAAATACGACTGGAAAATGCTAAAGGAACACGATGAACTGCAGGAGAGATACACACTAACTGCAAAGAATCGATTTCACGCTCTGACAATTTAAAATGATTCAGCCAACGAAGAGTATGCGCTTTATCAGAGCAACTGAAAAAGAGGCATAAGAAGTCCTTCCACAAATAAAAGGCACACGGAGACCACAAAGAAGCGATGACATACGACTCAACAAAGACAGAGAAGTTGTAAAAGAAGCCTTCGACAAATATCAACAAAATCCTGATGAAGCATCCAGGGAATTATTAAGAAATTCACGCGCAAATCTAGACGAAACGTATGATGAGTTAGAGGAGGAAAACATATCAATGAAGAAAGACCAGACCGACAATGCACAACATGACAACCAATATAAAATAAGTTGGAAATTGATAAATAAAATAAGTGGAAGAAAGGCAAGGAAAACAAGTACAGATAGAAGGCGACACCAAAGAAGAAAGAATAGCGAACTGATTAAAGCACTTCCAGGGTCTACTTGGCGACCCCCCTGATATCGGGGGTCAGGACGAAGAAATCGACCAAATAATACAAGTGATGGGCCATTTTACGAAGGAAGAATACAGCAAAGCAAAGCGTTCGATCACAGAGGGTAAAGCATGCGGAGAAAACAATATCCCTCCTGAAGTACTGAAGAGATTTAACCTAGACGAGGAAATCCTAGGATTCTACAACAGGGCTCTATTAGAAGGCCGAAAACCAGAACAGTGGTCGATGATGAATATAATACCTATACCTAAAACCGGTTCTCTATCAAAAGGCAACAATAACAGAGGCATAAGCCTAAGTTCGTTGGTAGCTAAGCCATACAACAGAATGATCCTCAATCATATTCGACCAACAATTGAACATCACCTCAAGAATAAACCAAAATGACGAGGAGAACAACAACGAGCCAAATTTTAGCCCTTCGACGATTAATTGAAGGCATCAAACATAAGAATCTCTTAGCCATAATCATCTTCATCGATTTCAAAAAGGCCTTCGATACTATACATTGTGGTAAGCTGATCAAAATTCTACGAGCATACGGTATACCAGAAAAGCTAGTAAGAGCAATGGAAGTTATGTACACAGACACAAAAGCAAATGTGCTATCTCCAGATGGTAAAACCGAATTGTTAGACATCCTTGGTGGAGCACTACAGGGTGACACTCTCGCTCCATACCTCTTTATCATAGCACTGGACTATGCACTTGGAAAAGAAATAAACGGAAGAGAAGGGCTCCAGATACAACGTCGACAAAGCCGAGGAATAAGACCTGTATGTATAACCGACCTTGATTTCGCTGATGATATCGCGTCGATAAGTGAACAAGTCAAACAGGCACAGACATTGCTCAATAGAGTAGAAACTGTGGCAGCGGCAATAGGCCTGATGGCAAAACCAAAGAAAACCAAAGAAATGACCTTCAACTTTCCTAGCAAACTAGACATAAAACCATTGACGGCTCCATACTCGAAGAAGTAGATGATTTCAACTATTTGGGGTCCCTAGTAAGCAGCTCAAGAGCAGATATAGCAAAGAGAATAGGCATAGCATGGGCAGCACATAACAAGATGAGCAGAATTTGGAGATCAACACTGTCTAGAAAGACTAGGACTCGACTGTTTTGCTCAAAGGTAGAGTCAGTTTACCTATATGGAAGTGCAGCATAGACACTTACAGAGACACTGGCAAAGAAAGTCGATGGTTGTTTCACCAGACTACTAAGATCAGAACTAGGATTCAATTGGAAAGACCATGTGAGCAACAAAGAACTATATGATGAAGTACCAAAAGCCACAGATACAGTCAAACAAAAGAGACTCAAGCTAGCTGGTCATTGCTACAGGCACCAAGAAGAAGCTGCATCCAATCTAGTGTTACGGACCCCAAATCACGGCAAGCCAGGGCAAGGAAGACCGGAACGTACGTTTGTGCAGCAGCTGCGAGACGACATCGGGCTCAAAGAACGCGAGATGGCATCCTTGTTGTTGAGCAGGGACCAGTGGCGTATCACTGATTTTGATGTCTAAATATTTTAATTCACATCATTTGGTTGAAATTATATAACACATTTTCAATATTAAGGAAAGGAAAATAATGGTTTTTCTGCTGATGTTTTGTAATATAATCAAGCCAATGCAAATTAGTTCGGGAGTAATAATAAGACAGTTTAATGTCATTTTAACATATAGCAACGAAAAAGGATGAAAACGCTATTTTCTATCATTGATGTATATATGCGAGTTAGACATTGAATATAAAACATGAACAATAATCCTGTCGCTCCATGCAGTTCAACATTCTAGAAACAAATATGAAAATCGCTTTCACCTATTTTATGTAATCGTGGATTAATATACATTTTATGATAACTAAACAGGCTATAATTTGCTTATGTGGCGATATTAAAGATAAGATTAAATTTAAAGGCTTATAACATATTTTATCATATTCGCACCATGAATAGATTGTTCCTGCATGTTCAAAAAATCATTGGTCTACATATGAATGTTTTTGAAATGGGATAGTGTTTTAACCGGGGTGGCATGAAGTACGAATGCTATTTACCAAGCCTTTAACATGGTATAATATTTCATGAACATGAATCAATATCACATTGATACAAATGGTGCGATTTAGTACATTATAATAAAGTTTATATTTTTAAGACAAAGCAATATTTACTTTACGTCTTACATTAAATATTATCTTGTCAGAAATATATTGGATTTTGTTTTCAGTCCTCTTTTCAAAATTCTTGTGACTTTGGATTTTTAAAATAACTCTTATACGTTACAATTAATGAAACTCATTTTCAGTTCATGATTACGCTAAACACAGGGAAAAAGGCATTATAAAATGCAAACTACCTTTCCGACCTGGATTGTACCTTGCCTAATCTTTGCAGTTTTCTTCGGTTCCACGCAAGGTTTAGGACTAAATTACGTCGTGAGCAAAAATACGAAATGTAACTTCAATGTATCAGAGCATTTATCAGCGAGTTCAGCAATAGAATGTGCTGCAGAATGTGGCAAAAGACGTGGGTGCAAATTAGTTAATTTCAAAAGACCGGATTGCGAAATCTTGATTTCTGACTCGGTTTTAGACTCAGAGGAAGATATGATTGAAGCCCATGGTTGGAGATGCATTCGTAAGTATTTAGAATATTATTATTTAAAAAAGCTATCTCCATTTTGTGACTCAAATAAATATAAAATATGTGTCTAAATTTCTTAATTGACAGCTGTTTATAAAAGCAGCTGTTGCCTATAAAATTAATTGCGTAAATATTATTTGAAAAATATTTATACAGTTGTAGGGTTTATGCTTTCTAATTATCATCATCAGAGACTCTATGTGTATATTTAGTAGATTATTATTTCATTTTGCTATATTCTGCTTATATTTGTTTTACTTTTCAAATAAATTAATGTGTTGGTTGATAGAGACTCTATATATATCATAATGTATGACGATGAATGTTTGACCTTTTATATGACTCACAAACCAGTTTATATGGAGGCGGCACTGGCGGTATTTCATGATACTATTTCTGTACTGTATGCATGTTATTGAGACCATCCCTCATCCCTACATTCCTTCCATTCTGTCACGTGATCAACGCTTCTTAATAAAGATCCATACCTGAGAAGTCATTTTATTGTTGTGTATTAAAATATTATAAATATCAAGAACATATCCAGGCGTAATATACAACAAAATTGGCGACGAGGATTAAAATTTAATGAGGATTAGAATAGTGCAAAAATTATTCGAAAAAAATGTTTCAAAAGTAAAAAAAGTGATTTAAAGAAAAAAAAACACGGTTGGGCCCGGATTAAAAAATGGCGGAACAAATAAGATATGTTGGATATATAGGACGTATCGATCCTTTTGACTAATCTATAGAGGATATAGACACCTATATTCAACGATTAAACCAGTTTTTCGCTGTAAATGAAATCGGTGACAATAAAAAGGCCCCGGCGTTATTATCGTTGGTCGGACCGAAAGTGTTTAAATTGCTGAAAAATGTGCTCCAACCCGAAACTCCGGAATCGCGGACATATGCGCAATTGACTGCAGCATTAAAGGAACACTACGCACCGAAGCCGAACAAGAAAGCCGAACGCTTCCGTTTCAGAGCAGGAAACAGGCAAGTGGGGAAAGTAGTCAGGATTTCTTGGCGTCTCTTAAAAACTTGTCAATTAACTGTGAATTCGAGGCGGACCTAAATACTAGGTTATTGGACGGTTTTGTTCACGGGTTAAATAATCCACATATACAGAAAAAGCTGCTTTCCAAATCCGATTTAACACTTGATAAAGCGCTCAAAGTAGTGTCATCCGCCGAACAGGCTTCCGTGGATGCGGCGGATATATCAACAAAGTACCCGAACCATGTAAATCAAATCAGAAAAAATCATGGAACAAGACCCAAAAAGCGACAGACCCAGGGTCGTTAACCATGCTGGCGATGCGGGTACACAAATCACACCCCGGATAAGTGTTATTATGCGGAATACAAATGCGCCCATTATGGACACAAAGGACATATAAAAAGGGCATGCAACAAACTCAAAAAAGCCAACCGTGAATCCCAGCCCAAAAAGGCGGCGTCGTCGGATAACGCACATTCTTCCAAAAAGTCCCACCGCCACAAAGGTTCGGTACATCAAGTTAATGATCCTGATGACAGCTCAGGCAGCGAACTGGATCCTGTTCTCAGCCTGGATATGCACAATATGGATACGAAAAAAGGCGTTAGGAATAAGCTACTTGTCACACCTACTATAAACAAAAAGCCAGTCGAAATGGAAATCGATACGGGATCAAGCATCACCTTGATTCAAAAGGATACATACGATTAGTTATTTAGTGAGCTGAAAATGGCACCAACCAAGACTGTACTGAAAACATTTTCTGGGGAGCTGTTTAGACCCCTTGGGACAATTAAAGTTACAGTGAAAATTAATGGCCAGCGCAAGAAAGGACTAACTCTATACGTCGTGGATTGTGGTAAAACAGCGCTCTTTGGCCGTGACTGGTTTAAGCACTTCCAGCTCAATTGGAGCGAAATACACGCAGTCTTCATTTAGGATAAAATCCAAAACGAGACAAGCAACACGCATGTGCAGTGTCTCATCAACAAGCACAAGCCTATATTCGAACAAGACTGTCCAAGGACAGTGTGCCACACCTTGCACAACTTCAGTCAACCCTTTTAACTATAAAATGATCAAACATGTCTATTTGGTATAGCTTTATCACATATCACACCGATTTCGTTTGTAAAATAAGTAAAAATACCAACACCCCTCCAAGTACACATCTTTTAACATGCAACAGGATAACCGAAAACCGAGTTATACCGTTATTATCAGTGAATAGCCCGCAGGCTATACAGCGATTATGCACACATAAAACCCAAA
>LQRL01011455.1:1239-15802 GCA_001703475.1 Hydroides elegans | reverse complement strand
ATCCTTTATCAGAGGATAAAGCACGATACTTGGTCGGATTTCTATTAGAATATAATCTTTAGATAAACATATAAAACTAACAGGTAGTTTTTAGAGATAACTATAAGCTCGTTTATTAAAACGGGGATGTTGTGTGATGAAATAGAATTCTACCCTTTTGCTTAAACATTGATTTTAAAATGGGATATTCATATACCTTCTTTGTAAAAACGAAATGTCTTATAAAAATACATTGTACTACATTTTGGCTTTTATCAAAAGTTGATTTATATAAAACAAAGAAACCATCAAGCAAGTCTTCTTAACAGTGTCGACATAAAATCTGCTTATGTAAATATAATTAATGAATAAGTGTAATGAATGAACATATGTACTTAGTTAAATAACTACTACTCGAAAAGACCTTTCGAGTATCTGTCAAGATGTATACATCTTCATTGAAAGACACCCTATAATTTATATCGAGAAATAAATTGCGCTCCGAAAAACGTGATATAAAGAAAGACACAAACAGTCAACCTAAATCAAAGTAATATTTGTTATAATATACATTTTTATTGTAATCATTATAAACAAACTATGCTGGTAAGTGTTATGCTCTTGCTAAAGGGTATCTTAAAAATATGATATCTTAAAATGTTTGTAAGAGTTGCAAGAATGGATTCATGCTGTGCTCTTGATAATCATAATTGTATAGACCGTGATGCCCATAACACGTTCCTACTGGACAATTGAAAAATAACTACACTTCTTCAAATTATTTCTCGTAAAACTTTGTAAATGATATAAGCAAAGAAATATAGGATAAAAAAATAAACAGCAAGATTTATTAAACAAGTTTAGTCAATTGATAGGAGAAACATTGAAAATGGATAAGAAATCAATTGAAAAACCACCAATAGAAATAAGCGACCCTAAAATTGGGAAACGTCAAAACAACATAAGGTTGTTCAAAACAATCATGCTAGTATTTCCTTTCGTCGCTATGGTGATTATACATTAGTAATCTTTAATTTTAGATCCATATATCTAGTTTATAGTTTTTTATTTTGTGATATTTATATTCATTTCATAATGCAGAACACATTTTTAGTTTCTATTAGCGCGAGAGGAACATTACTGGTTGAAACATGCGCACAGTCTTTTTCACCAGTAGCATGCATAAATAAATAGATATATTTATTTTTACTGAATGATTTCATGATTTATAATGTTCTACCACATTTTTTGGTTTCAGGGCATGTCGCACTCGATCCAATGGACGACGATTCCTGACATGCGCGTTCGCCTTGACGCAACGACGCAACAGCTCTCGTACGCCATGTCGGTCGGAGCGGCGGGTGGACTATTTGGTGGCCCATTGGGATCATTCACCGATCGGTAATTTTGTTTACAGAACTATGCTAATAATTGACTGATGTCTTTTAACGGTCTTGAAACGTAATTCATCAGTTTAATGTAATAATTATTACAACAACTGTAATTTCAATTATGCCCTCGATTATAATCCAGGGCATAATTGAAATTACAGTTGTTGTATTGCACCAGTTTATGACCTAAAAGAGTGCAAAACTCGTGATTATCGGATAGCAATTTTAATCGTTATTCAAAATGCATGCTATTTTATTGAAATATTTGTCAATATTTTGACAGTAATATCCTATCTACATGGTCCATCTGACTTTATATTTCAGGTTTTCGAACTTTGCTGACATGATAATCTCTCTGACATTGGTCATGATCGGCACAGTCTACTCCATGTTTCCACTCAGTGGATACGTTTACATCTTGGCTGTGCTTGATTTCGTCTTTTCTGTCGGATGGGGTCTTTACCAAGCTTGTGAGTAGATGGATCAATCCTTAATTTAAAGCAAAAGATAATAAATGCTGATAAATAATGTTTTTCAAAAGCGCATTCTGTTTTTAATTTTGAGTTAATAATAAACCTAGACCTGTTGGTAAATGTGAATAATACTTATTATACTGCATTATGTTTTATATAGCTGCGCATTCAGTAATCACCCATATCTGGGGCACTGACGGGGGTCCCGCCCGCTTCGCCATCCACTTCGGCTATCCCATCGGCTCCATGATCGGCCCTTTGATTGCCATTCCATTCGTTTCCGATGATCAATCAAGTAACAATGAAACGACGACAGTGGACCCAACTGCAAATGAGAATACTTATGAACATAACGGACTGGCGGTCCTGTTTGGAGCTGATATCGAACAACAGAGTTCGATCGTCGAAAGTAAACTTTACGATGACGGGTCAAGCATCGAATACGCGTATCTCATAGTTGGACTGTTCATCATTTTATTAGGAGCTGTATTCATGGTTTTGCAAATATTTCGTAAATGCATTCAACAGGATGACACCATGGTTGCTAAAACTAAAGAACCAGAAGAAGAACGCTCATTCCGACAAGTGCTCTCGCCGAAAGAATGGGCAGATGGGGACAGTCGTTTTGGGGTGTCGATTCTGATATTCATGATGGTGTGGTATATACTCCAGACAGCGACCATGAAGGGTACTCAGGAGTATCTGGTCACATATGCAGTGGATAGTGGGATGTTCAGCAACCAAGAGGCTGCGACGTTGAATTCCGTTGTCTATGCTTGTGGTAAGTCGCTATGAGCTTTGAATGTGATGTGACTTCTTTATGCAACATAATGATTAATATTGAAGCTATTTAACAAATATAGATCAATTATAATCTCTACACGCTGAGGACCACTTCAGTTGTGTAACGCTGCATAAACATGTATAACAGTGTCGTGCATAATACCTATAAATATACAACCTAAATATTACACTTTAAAAACATAAACATGAATATGAAAAATATGAACCACACTATTTTTATTTTTCAAAAAGTATTATACTCGTTACATGTTTTCTGCACATCCATACCAACCCCTCAGGTGCCATCGCCCGTGCGATCGCCATCGTCGTCTCCAAGTACATCCCAATTCCTTACCTGCTCTTCATCGAGGTGCACGGCCAGTTCCTCTTCGGCGTCCTCTGCCTCGTTTTCGGCACGCAGTCCAGCACTGCATTATGGGTACTCGCGCCCTGCTTCGGCTTCTTCCGTGAACTCATGTGGCCTTCGGGTTTCGCGTGGACCGATTACTATATTATATTATTGGGTGTCGTGGTGGGACTGCTTGATATGGTGGCAATGACGTTTAATGTGTTTTTGATATCGCTGCAGGGATATCTGTATGATAATACGGTGATTGAGAGTATATTTTATACGACGGTGCTGTTTGGGGCGTTGCTTTGTGTTAATACGTACGCGATGACGTATTATGCGTCGAGAAAAGGAGGGAGGAAAGCACGAACTGCTAAAGAAATGGAAAAGAACGATCTCGTGTTGAGTGTTGATAGAGTAACAACTAAACTTTAAAATCACATGATGAGTTAACATTACATGTATATAAAAATAACATAACAAGAAACGCCCCTAAAACGGAAACTTAAGCTGACTCGAGGTATAGCCTATGTTTAGTGAGAGAAATTGTTAGAACGCAGGGTGATATCTAACGTGTTCATTTACTGGCTTCGGGTTTAATGTGTTACCTTTGACGTATGGCCGGAATCTATATGTATATTATTAATATTTCATGAAAGATCTACACATTTATATTAATCACGAAATAATGTCTTCATACGTTATTTAATTTGATTATCTTTTTTTTTAAATAGATCATTCGTGAAATATGTTCTTTCAAAACGCATACAATGTAGATTTACTCATTTAGGGGTCAGAATCTACCTGTCAAATTCCGTAATATTTGTTGTTCTACATTAAAAAGGTCATTGGAATTCGATTTTTAATTAAAATACGCGATGAGTGTATGGTTGTTTCTAGTTTATTTATGATTTTATATATTTGATCAAACCACACGTGATCATAAATGTATTGAAAATACGTATGGTTAAACCTATTCATTACAATAGATGTACACGTATGTATTGAATACATGTTGAGTAATACGGTCAAGGAGAATTACTGTTGTTATGACGATATAAAATTTGTGTAGTTGCCTTTTGTTTAACCTAATAAACAGAACTCATTGAAATCTCTAACGCCGATTCGCTAAAATCATGCTGTCGTATTTTATTAAAGGGGTGGTGATGAAATTGTATATCACATGTAGTTAAACTGTTCCTTCATCATGCATATACATTACGTTAGATACATAAACAAAGGGTAATTAATATATATAGAAAGACATGGCATTGCTTTGTCAAATAGAATGAAACGCCCTAAAATATGTATTTCAAATAACATTCTTTTAAATACAGGCTGTTAGAATACACATTTAAGTTTTAACATTTTGTCAAAAATGATAGATATAATGACTAAAAGCTTTTCTTAAAATGTCATTCTAGTTTGATTATATTACGAATGCAGTTACATGTTTTACCAATTGTAAAACTGATATATTCATGGATACTTGAACCTTTTTAAAGCTATGCTAGATTCATGAGCTTTAGAACATGTCATATCTTATTAAAAGTAATGTATATATAACAATTAAAACTATACAGTTTTATAAGGAAATTACAATAAATGTTATGCTGCGCTGCTTGAGGATAAAATATCATAAATAAAAATCTTGTGATGGAAGTTAAAGCTTAATATTAACAATGAAAAGCTTCAAAATATTCAAAACAGTTATTTTGATGATTCCTGTTTTACTATGGGTAAGTTGATAAACATTTTCTAAAGAGTTGGGACAAAACAGAGAAACAGTGTCCTTGAATACACTTATAAAATTCTATATCAAGGTTAAATGCCAGTGGGGTTTCAAATAAAATGACAAAATAAAATCTGCAATAGAAAATGATACAATAATAAAAGTGCAAACATAATAATATGCTAAATACGAATATAATTGCCCTAGGATCATATACGGCTTCATTTTGATATCTTATATCAATATTTGATTAATCCTAACTAAGATTATGTTAGATTGTGTGCTATCCCTTGTATGAATCCTTGTATGTTGGAATTAATTCACAATAATTGATTAATGAAATGAAATCGAGTCAAATAAAGAAAGCATCAGAAATCCCTTGTGCATTTTGCTATTTCGTTTAATTTACCAACACAAAAACTAAGTTTATTAATGAACAAACATATTCCTAATTCATTGTTTCAATGTGTATATTTTAAAAATATTGTACACAAAATGCCAGATGATTCATTTTATATAATTATCATGTTGTCTTATATATATGGCGCACCCATCTCACCATAATAACAGCTCAGGAAAGTTAAACATGTTTCAGTTAAGTTTCAATAATATTTCGTTGAAAGAATTTCAATCCAAAATTGAAAATATTCCTAGATAGAAAAATGATAACACGCAACCACATTTGTGCCATATGCATTATGAAAGGATTCTATTTTCACATTTACAATATGCAGTTCTCACCTATTTATAAAAAGGAAACAGCTCAAATGTTCTCGTTTTCGAAAAACAACGAACATAATCGTTTTGTTATTGGCACGCAATCGCCATATCAAATTATATTTACGGTGTATTTACATAATCATCTATTTAAACATTTATTTATTGCATTTTATTTCAACCACTACCTATCACTGAACTTGTTTTTGCATTGTTTTGAATGTATACCTGGATGTTTATTTGTTTTATTTGCAAATAGATATATCTACAATATATATGTAGACTTAATACAATGTAGATATAATTAAAGCATTTTCAGTACCATTCGTGGTTGGATCCTTCTAGAAAATAAATTTTCTTTTTTTTTCTTAGGGTATCACTTTATCCATGGAATGGAGTACCTTCCCCGAGATGCGACTGCGTCTCAACACCGACCTCACCCACTTGGCATACGCGATCTCCATCGGGAATATAGGCGGTCTCTTTGGGGGACCCACTGCGGCGCTGGCTGACAGGTTATTATATTTGAAAATCAAATAACGACACAATCACTAATAATTTAAAGGATTTGTATGCAAAAACTGTTAAAAAATTATAATACGTATTTCTGTATTGTAAGAAACGGCGTACATTATTGTATTGTAATAAGTATGATAATGGACACGCGATTGCGTACTTATTTGCGATCGCTGCGAATTCAAAAGAAAAAAAAACAATAAAACCAAGAAAGCTTGATAAACTTCATTTGAATTAAACTACAATCAAAGAAATTCAGCAAATTATATGTATTATATTTTTGTATGAAATGATCGAACGGCGTTCTTGTACTCTGTAGGTTCGCGGAATACGCTGATTTGATCCTGGCGTCAGCTCTAATGGGCATCGCCATAACATTCATCCTGTACCCACTGAGTAGCTCTTTGCCGATGCTTGCCGCTCTCCACTTTGTTTTCATTTTCGGCTGGGGTCTCTACCAAGGAGGTGAGATGGTTCATTAGGTATAATTATTTGGATACGTGCAGGAAAGTCATTGCATGTATTCTTTCTAACAGTATAATATTACTTTCCTTAAATATAAAATACGAAAGTGCAGATACACCCAAAAGTCTCACATTATTTCCATCTCATATATAAGAAAATGCATACATTAACGTATTGTTATTTTCAGGAGCGCATTCAGAAGTAACTCGCATTTGGGGAGTGGAGGCACAACCAGTGCGCATTATCCTTCACTTTGGCTTTCCCATTGGTGCCATGTTGGGCCCTCTCATCGTCATGCCCTTTCTCGCTGATGAGAAGGATGCATCACATGACCCGATGTGTAACTATGGAAACCAAACTTTTGATGTCAAAGGCGGTGCTGGGATATACCTTAACGAGACTGAGTATCTAATATCTTCTGCGCCGGGACAAAATTGCTCTGGGTCAGAATTGAATCCGGAATCAACTAGTGATGCATCGACAATTCAATTTGCATATCTCATTGTTGGATTATTCACGTTGTTAGTTGCATCAGTTTTTGTCATTTTGCAATGCTGTGGTCGAACATGTAAATCAACCACTACTACCTCAAAACCCAAGAACAGACGCGATTCCATTGGCTTCACGTCCTTTCGCCAGGTTTTCTCCCCGAAGGATTGGGCCGATGGTGACGCTTGTTATGGCACAATGATTTTCATCTTCATGAATCTCTATTTCATATTTGAGCTGGCTACAATAAAGGGCACGCAGGAATATCTGGTGACATACGCGGTCGATAGTGGGCATTTCAGGAGTAGGGAGGCTGTGGCACTCAATTCGGTCCTCTTCGCTACAGGTTTGTCCAATTTCATATCCCATGTAATATATAAAGAATAACGGTGAGCAGTTATCTACATAAAACAAAGTTTGCTTTTAAGATACAGGTATGTTTTTTTTTGTATTTTGAATACTATTTTATTAATAAAAAATATACGCTTAACTTAATCAATAAGACTATATGAGCGCATTCATGGCGCTCTTTTTTATATAAGGGTACCAAACTTTTGATAAAATAAACTATTTGACTTATCCATACATATTCATGCAGGTGCTTTCGGCCGACTCATTGCGACCATCCTGACCACGTTCATCCCCACTCCCTACGTCCTCGTGGTGGGCATACACGGCCAGCTTCTATTCAACTTGCTATGCCTTCTTCTCGGCACCAAATCCAGGCTCAATCTCTGGATCCTCGCACCAATCCTGGGATTCTTCCGAGAGCCACTGTACCCAATCATATTCTCATGGGCCGACCACTATATCATCTTGCTAGGTGTGGCTGTTGGATTGACCGATATGATTGGCAAGATATTTGATATTGGGTTGGTTGCGCTGCAGGGCTATTTGTATGATAAGACGGTTATCGAAAGTGTGTTTTACACGAGTGTCGCCTTTGGGTCGGTTCAGTGTCTGGTTGTGTACGTCATGACTTATTATGCGTCGAGGAAAGGAGGAAGGAAGCAGAGACAAAAGGAAAGAGAGGAAAAAGCGACGGATAAAACTCAAACAGAACTGTTATAATCAGCATTAGACAAAGTTTGTGTAAAATGTCAACTGTTTTGAATAACTATGTTATGTCACTATCTATTGCAAAAGTGTTAATTAGGTATTTCATAATTGAGGACACTCATAAAACAGCTGGCTTTATGCAACTCGCAATTTAAAATAAAAAGATTTTAACAATGTCGACCACTTCAATAGCCGATCAGCATCTATATATCTAACACCTGAGGTCTCTATATATTTCTATAAAATATTGTGTCGTTGTCAATTTTGATGAAAGATATAGATAGCATCTCACGAGGTGTTTCTTGCAAAAGTTATTCCTAAGCAGATTCCAGCGAACCTGCACATTTTGAAAAGTGACCAATATCTTAAGGATTAAAGAACATACATTCGTGAAAAACATACAATCTCATTATGCATTTTGATAATTTATAATGCGAAGGAATAGATGGGATGTTGTTAAAAATTTTATATTATTAACCATTGTTTTTTATTTGACAAATTTATAGATGATCAGCATTAATAATGTTCAAAAGAAATATATATTTGTCGTTCTCCTAAATATTTTTGAATACGCTTTGCTCTATTTGGCAATTGTTAAATCTGATTTAAGTTAAGAACGTGTTTTAAGATTAATTAATGACCGAAAAATAAATACCAATTTCCTATATGTAATTAAACAATCTAGAAAAGCATTGATATGTATAAAGAACACACAACACTATATTTCTTTGGCATGCTTCTCGTACTTATGCAATAAGAAGTGAAAAGTAGCATAATTTGTTATGTAGAAGAAAACCCAGGTAAAACAAAGATATTTTGCATATTTAAAACTTAAAAAGTCAAAAGAATGTCAAATTCAAACAATTGTTAAAACCTTGAATAAGGATATTGTGAGCATTGGTGAGATGGAATGGTTCAAAATATTAAAAACGGCTATTTTGATGATTCCAATTTTCGTATGGGTAAGTGTTTACAATTTCAATTTATTAATTTCGAATGCAGATACTTTATAAGTGGTTTTGCAACCCATGCTATTTGCAATATTTGTATTTTAAAAGAACCCATATAGACATGGTAATGGAATATAACATTGAAACTGTATCGTAGGGTGAGGTTTTAAAATCCTATAAGAAATCATATCTGTTGAATGTGGCTTACAATTTGTGCATGACAGTTTTTACTGTACATGTACATGTCCACTTTCTATTGTCCACGGTTGTATTGAACATGGACACTATTTTCCGCGTTTTTATTGAACATGTACACTATAATTTAGTATTTACGATAAGGTTGCTCTTTACACAGGGCCTTACCCTGTCGATGCAATGGAGCACATACCCGCAAATGCGGCTTCGGCTCAAAACCGAAATGCAGAACATCGCCTATGCCATATCGGCGGGCAGCGCAGGCGGTCTTTTCGGGGGACCCATTGGCGCCGTTGCTGACAGGTAGATAGTGGTGGAGGACCAGAATATTTCCCTATTATGTAAAATACGAAGGGTATGATAATGCCCAAGCCAGAGGCTCAATATTTATTTTGTTTTGAACCCTTGGTGTTTTATTTTATTGTTTTATATGAACTTTAAATCTAAGAATTGAAAATAAACAGGGTCGAAGTATACAGGGTTTTTCACCCCCAGATAACAAAACTAAATTTGCTCGAGTGGTATTGCCCGGCACTGCTTCAATCATTTAGTACTACCTTGTTTAAGTTATAAGTTGTATTGGCAGAACTTATGCATTGAGACCAAGCAATCATGCTATTAATTCAACACCTGCACTAAGTAATTATGATAATTTATACAAATTGGACTACTGTCTCACCTAGATCAAACATTTTTCTGGATGCAATTGCAACATGCTCATGGAAATATGATTAATTTTCAACATACGTTATCGTAACGTTTTATTTTTTACTCGTGGTTTAAACAGATACTTCAGATTCGCTGATTCGGTCTTGGGCCTGGCTCTGGTCGGATGCGCGATTAGCTTTATTTTGTATCCACTGAGCTGCTGTCTTTGGATGCTGGCTTTGCTTCAGTTTATCTTCATATTTGGACTAGGTCTATATAATGCTGGTAAGGGTATACATGTTTATTGATTCATCTTTACATTTAATACCATAAACACTAATTTCATACTAATTTCCAAATTTGACTATCGCGACCTGTTTAAATCCAATTTAAATATAGATATCATTATATCGCGTGATTAAAAATTACACCATTCGATTAAGAATTTTCACGATGTTCATTTGATATCGTTATTGTTATTTAGATATCTTTTATCTTGTTGATTTTGGAAATTTACATGTATTTGGATAGGCAGTTTTTAAGAACAATCTTAAGCATTGTAGGAGGAATATGGTGTTTTTATAGAAGGTCCGAAATGGTAAACAATGGGCTGGCTTACATAATCGCTTATGCGGGTCGTGTCAAAGACAAACAAACCTATGTTGTTTGACAACTGGGGTTGGCATTTCAAAAGAATCCAATTTAGGCCTTTCTTAATTTACCGGATTATAGGATCCCTATTTCTATGTAAATAAGGTGGACCATATGTTCATTAAATATCAAATACAGATAACGTGACATTGGCTAACATTTAACGCTTACTGCTTGACATTTTCTAAATTAAGGATCAACGCAATTTATTGGATATTCTCAGAGCTGTTCGATTTACATGCCAAACATATCTGCAAAATAAAGAGCGGGAACGGGGTTATTGCTTAGATAAAGATAAGAAACATCTAATTATAAATTTGGTAAATTTGCTTGAGATATACCAAGATGTCATCGTGAAAATTCAATTCACATCTATGCTGCAAATGTATGGTTTAAATTCTCAAGTATAGTTTATTCGTTTGGCTACCAGGTCGGAGCCCATATGCTAGTATATTAATCATAAACCAAACTCATTTATACAGTTAAAAATAAACATATTCCGAACGATACCTATAAGTCATAAAAAGGCTAAGTATTTTTTTTAAATGCTCATATACACAATATTCTAGTCAATTAAATAATATATTTCTTAGGGCTAATACATTTTTGCAGATCTATTTTCTTAATTATTTTTAATACATGTAAGCCTTATAATAATGTATTGCATTTATTTACAGGTGCACATTCCGAAGTAACTTGTCTGTGGGGCTTGGATGCCCAACCCATACGTATCATTCTGCATTTCGGATTTCCAGTTGGAGCGACTTTAGGTCCACTGTTAGTGATTCCTTTCCTGGCTGACGATGATGATTCTGAATCAAATGAGCTGATAAGTGATGACAATGCCAGTTTACCAAATGGAAATCGTACAGATGTAACGAGAAATGAGATTTCTAATGTAACCTGCACCGAGGTGGGATCTACTGAAGATGATGTTAAAGATGAATCAACGATTCAGTATGTTTTTCTCATCGTAGGACTCTTTCTGTTACTCGTCGCTTTTATATTCTTTATCCTACAATGCCTTGGACATATATGGCCAAGTATAGCACTCAAACCCCAAGTGCGAGCTGACGATGAAAAGTTCAATTCATTCAAAAAAGTGTTCTCCCCAAAAGAATGGGCAGACGAAGATGGAGTTTACGGCACTGTGGTGTTCATTTTCATGGCTTTGTATTTTGTCTTGGAGCTTGCCTCAAGCAAGGGAACGCAGCAATACTTTGTGACATATGCTGTTGACAGTGGACATGTCAAGAATAAGGAAGCAGTGTTGATGAATTCAGTAGCCTTTGCCACAGGTCAAAAATAAATATTGAATTATACTGACGCAAAGTAAAAACGCAACTATAAATTCAAACTGTTGTATCTCAAAAAGTATTTAACGCATCATAATCAAATTTTCACAGAATAGTATTTTATATGTTGTTTATCCATGGCCAAGATATCATTAACATTCAATGTTCAAAACGTATATTGATATAACACCTTTTCCCATGAAGTCACATTTTTTACCATACAAAATATTGTATGATATGCTCAAGTCTCGTTTAACCGTATACTAACGTCACGCCTGTGGCGTAAGAAGTCTTGTAATAATGCAGGGAGTTATTTTGGGTCATTGGACGGAGGAATTAGTTTTATTGTGCCGTACGGCTCAATAAATAGGGTACCGGCCCCGAACTCATCAAAATAGTGTTTTCATAAAATCTGCTATCAGATTGTTGTTGCAAGAATAAGAATGATACTGTATTGTTTATGTTTTGCCATTTCAAAGAAAATCTACCAATAATTTCGCTTGCGCATGATCATTCGGACGCCGTCCACGTTCAAGTGTCGCGTTTCCAGATCCTGTTAGTTCGTATCTCATGGTCGCGCAGATAATTTTGCTCATTCTATCGACTCATCCTAGCTATAATGACTCACTTAACCCAAATTCGCTGCACCGTTTGCATTTTGAAGTGGATATCGAGGCTGCGATGTTTGCATCAAACGATCGTAAGTATGCGTAGAAAACATTGTTTGCTCGGGCTAGATATCGTACCGCAAATAGCTGGTAAGTTGGCGGTAACATTTAAACCAATTCACTCAGGATAACGCAATGGTTGCCGCTTTTGCGAATGTTTTTTTTTTTGCAAAACGTCATTTTCCTAGCACATCGATATTTTGCCATCTCTTACGATCTTAAAGTTGCAGCGTTGCGAATTGTGTATATTTCAATTTCATACTTTTTGCAAACCTTCCAATTTTCCTTTCGCTTGAATTTCATGAGGGTTTTGACGAGTTTGAGTCGATCGAAATACTCGCCATTATTTAATAGGCGTCATACACCTATGTGCGTCGTATTACGTCATCAGAAATATTCACCGGTTCAAGATTATCAATACAGTTAGTTCTAAGTAGTTTAAGCAGTATATGCCAATTTCATAACTGTAACCCAGCAATTGAATAAATTAAAGCACTCAAATGGAGTTGCGTAATTACTTTGCGTCAGTATATTTGGATCATAATATATACTATGATCAAGATCCCTGATAAGCTAGTTATATTTTGTACGAATCTTAAAGAGTCTCATAATATTCAAGTGTAACACAGTAACATTGTTTATATACAAATATATGTATTTTATAATATTAAATACGTGTTATTCTAAATATTTAATTCATGTGTTGCACAGGTGCATTCGGGAGACTGGTCGCCACGATCCTGAACAGTTTTGTCACGGCCCCATACGTACTCATAGCAGGAGTACATGGCAGGCTCGTTTTAGATGTGCTGATGTTACTCCTTGGTACCCAATCCAGACTGAATCTCTGGATTCTTGTCCCAATTCTTGGATTCTTCCGGGAACCAATGTATCCGTTGATATATTCCTGGGGTGATCATTATATCATTTTATTGGGCGTCGCCGTTGGATTAATGGATATGATAAGTCGCATCTTTGATATCGGGTTAGAATCTTTACAGGGATATCTCTATGACAACACAGCGATCGAAAGCATATTTTACACAAGTGTAGGATTTGGGTTTGTACAGTGTGTTGTTGCATGCATCATGACGTATTACGCATCGAGAAAAGGAGGAAGGAAACAACGGCAACTCAATGAGAAAAAGAACGAAATTGACGAAACTTGTCGTCTATAATTAAAAGTTTATAATAAAGCAATGCACTGACAAACTTAATGGAAACACTTAACTGATTTTAAAACAACATACATTTTTTTGTACATGTGTGTCATCCGACAAGCCATAACCTAGAAACTGTTGTCGCTAATGAATAATATTCTTGCATAATATTATGAATCAAATTTCTTAATTTTGTATATCAAAGTTATCATAATGTAAAATGCATTTCATTTGGTACACTTTAAGGGCTTATATCTCAGCTCCTGGTTTTGTTGCTCCAGCTTACTGTTGCAAATTTGTAATGGAAAAGCCAGGCTTTTCCTTAAATGTAAATATTTTTGGAATATAGGTAAAAAAGATCTACTCAAAAACACATTTTTAAAGGATTTCTAAGCTTTTTAGAAAAATATTACGGGGTCCCACACTGTATTTAGTTTATAGGTGTCCAGTCATTGAGAAATGTGTCAGAAAAGTTGAGTTGTTTGCATGACATCCAGTATATTTGCGGACATTTCAATCCGATTTCCTATAAATAAATCCCTCAATAAAATTGGTGTATTCAGTGACGCATACTGATTTTTTAAATGGAGGGTAGACTATAAAGTGATTCAAAGCAAAGTTTTAGATATTATCATAATATAATGGTGCGTTCAGCGGGACTTTGCGTCTGGGTCTGCGGAATTTAATTTGGTATAAAACATTGCAAACCCAGCGGTATTAATTCCGCAGGAATTACTATGTTTTTTACCAATTTAAATTCCGCAGACGCTGACGCAAAGTCCCGCTGAACGTACCAAAATGTGATAATATAAATGTAGACCGTTAATTTATTTGACTTGCGTATACATGCATACAAAAAAGCGATTAGATATAGCAAATCAAAATGGTCGTGGAACACTTTATAATGATTGTTAGCATATATCACGATTCGTTACGATTGTTTTTTCTATTAATACTCATTGAGCACATAGTTTAATTCAAAACTGTCGCATATTATTTTCACTGTCGATTTTTTTTTCAAAAATGACGTACCGAATTCATTC
>LQRL01011450.1:0-18902 GCA_001703475.1 Hydroides elegans | reverse complement strand
GCATGTGTAGTTTGATAAGTACGCATACATAACCCAGGTTAAACAGATAAGAATAACTTTCATATGTATATATCTATTATCAAAACACACATACAAATATTACATATCGTACATAATACTAAATTGCAGTAATTTCCTACTATATTATTTTATAAAAACGTTGCAACTTCAGCAATGTTTTGCGAGGATTCGTAACCATTCTTGCCATTCCTTGAACCAGGAGCGCAGTTACGAGTTCCTTTCTCTCATTTTCAGTTATGTCATTCCATCTAGTATGTAATCTCTGTTTTAGCACATTTGCAGTTTTTTGGTGTGACCTCCCTGCATCATAACCATTATCGTGGACAATGTCATAGGTTTCATTTACTCCTTGTGATGATTGATTGTCTATCGTCGTTTGTCCTAATTTATATAAATATTTCGGCGTTTTCCAAAACTCATGTTTTCACAATGGACAGAATTTAGAATTCAAAAGAAGATATGATCAAATGACGGATCAAAAGAAGATATAACATATATTCACATCGATATTTTTTTTAAACGGGTTAAATGGGTATATATATATATATTTGTTTTGGATTTAAGTACATGTTACTTTAATTAAGAAAGAGCCATACTTCATACAAATATAAATTGCTGGTATAATTTGATCATAGCTCAGTTGAAAGACTTCGTATGTTGAATAAGTAATTACTTTATTTATAAATAAATGATATAAAATATAGTTATATTTCGCATCATAAATACTATAAATCGCATGACATTACATTTTATCTTATTGTACAAATATGTTGCGACTACGGCAATTTTTTCCGAAGGTTCGTCACCATTCATTGTCATTCGGTGAGCCAAAACCGACATTATAAGTTCCTTTTTCTCATTTTCGTTTTATCATTCCATCTAATATGTATTCCCTGTTTAAGCACAAGTGCAGCTTATTGGTTTCGATCTGCTTGTATCAGAACCACCGTTGTGGACACTCTCACCTTCTCTTACTCCTTTTGATGATTTATTACCCATTACTGCTTGTCCTATTTTAAATATAAATAGTAATAGTTTATAAATCATGTAACGAGTCAGATATAATGCAAAACATATTTAAACACAATGAACGATATTACACATAGATCGAAAGAGAGAAGGTACTATAGATACGCCTTATTACTAAATGTAATGAATATTATTATTAAGTGTAACAAATATTCATGAAATTGAATCATTAGAAAATCATTTTCCACCCATGCTTACTTTAAATGTAGTTAGAAACACGATTAACATGAATCATACATTTATCCCTATAAAAAATATAATCGAGTTCGATATTTTTTAATGTTAAAAATCTTAAAACCCTAAACCATTGCTATATTGGTATGGACATTTAACCAAGGTCTGCATTTGAAACAGTACTTTCCATATATTTTGAATTCGGAATCACTAGTTGTGATAAAACTGAGAGGTTTATTCTGTGAGAAGGGATGAATGCCAAAAAAGCGAAACACGTTAAGTATCTTCTAAAATTTATGCTTTATAGCCATCAATTAAATTTCTAAATCATCAAGTAACTCTATCATTAAACAAAGATGTATGTAAGAAGTGATTTCTTACCTTTAGTTGCATTTCTAGGGAAACGCCTTTGAGTAGTTGAACTGTTTTTGAAGGTTTTGAGACACTCATAAAATGAAATAAATAATGATTTTTACGATGAAACACCTGGCGTGTGTAACATTTCATATCCTTAATTGTGAAAATTATCCCTTCTATACAACAAGTTTCAGTCTTTATTAAAATAATAAAGCATTTAAAACTTATGTATCTAATAACCAATCCCTTATCAGTCACAGGATTGGTCATTACATGTTGATCTGTTTAAATTGTACTTAATTATATGTTACAGCTTATATATTTGGTGTGATACGTCATCAAATCATAACATCACCAATAACACCAGATACATAAGCCTAGAATAGAAGCTTACGTGTGGATTGATGCTATTTACGAGGTGACTTAGTTTAGATACATTATAATATGTCCAACTTGTTCATCTCAATTTTACAAATAATAGCTTGATGTATGATTATTTCGCTAATAATACCTTTGAAACCCTCCTGTTAGTAATACTCTTAATACTCTTGATAGCATGCTGCCAATGTGGAGCATTGGTTCCAAGGTATTAGGATGGGGATGGAATTATTTAGCTCAAGATCGGTTTGGTGGTTGAACACTAATTTATACTGTATTAACATATATTTTTGCGATATATAGTTGCCTCAAGCTAAGTACCTACGAAGATTAATATAAAGGTAGCACAAAACGTGTTATAATATCTATGGTTAACACATTTGAGTCTAGAATTGGTCGGTAATGATTTAATCACCAAAGTGACATTCTTGCCGAACTAGACAACAGGAATATGGTTGCCCTTGTCATGTTAGACCTGAGCGGAGCGTTTGATACGATCGACCACACCGTGCTGCTCACAAGGCTACGTCGGAAATTTGGGATACGCGACTCAGCTCTGACCTGGATAACATCATATCTCAGCAATCGCTGTCAGTGTATCGTGGTTACCAATGTGTCATCGGACGATGTCTCTCTACAGTTTGGCGTGCCACAGGGTTCCGTGCTCGGCACTTTATTGTTCTCCTTATATATTACTCCATTAGCTTACATAGCCACGCGCTTTGGTTTACGCTATCATTGCTACGCCGATGACACCCAAGTTTACGTTTCGTTTAATCCTAAGTCATGTGTCAAGGATACGATCAATAACATCGAAGCATGCATTCTAGCTATCAAACGTTGGATGTAAGCTTACCTCCTAAAGTTAAACGACGACAAAACCGAATTCATAATATTCGGATCCCCAGCCTTCTCTCGCAAGGTCCCTTCGCTCTCACTAGTGGTCGGTACAAACCACATTGATTCAACATCTTCAGTGCAAAACCTCGGGGCCACATTAGATCGGAACTTGTCGATGAAGAAACTCGTTTTGTATAAGGTTAGAGCTGCAGTTTTCTATCTAAAGAACATCAGTCGTATTCGCCGGTATTTAGACCAAGACTCAGCAAAAACATTAGTCCATGCTTATGTGATCTCGCGTTTGGACTATGCCAATAGTCTATTATACAATATCAACTCAAATCTGTTACATCGTCTACAAATCGTCCAGAACACTGCTGCGCGGATTATCTTGAGAGCAACTAGACATGACCGTGCCACCCCATTGCTATATTCACTTCATTGGCTTCCGATCGACAAGAGAATACTGTTTAAGTATCTAGTCATGATTCACAAATGCATACATGGACATGCACCAAAGTATCTTAGCGAGCTCATGGGTTTTGAGTTGCCCTACTCGTGATCTCAGATCTGGAAATCAATGTTTGCATATGTGTCTATATAAAACAAAAACAAAGTTTGGCGATCGGGCATTTGTGAACTTTGCACCCCGAATATGGAACAATTTACCATTATCACTCCGATCTACTACTTCGATTGTCATGTTTAAGAAATCTCTTAAAACGTATTTGTTTAAAATCTAATCATTCAATCTAGTCATAACTTATTTTATTCGTATTACTTTTTACATATTCACATATCTTTTAGTAATGTATTTTATATTTAAACTCTTAGTCTTATCTTTATTTTATGTATGTCAAGTGATTAGAGCTGTTTCAGATTAAGCGCTATATAAATGCTGCAAAATAAAAAAACATAATAATAGATCTATATACATGTTTTTCATACCGTTTCTTGCTGTTTTTCATACATATTGATAAAAAATTAATACCGACTTATACCGGAACGTTTCAGACGGACCTTTCGATGCCATTCAATTAGCTTAAATGTAATTATGAGCCCTATATACTTCTACATTTTTACAGAGAGCTTCGAAGGGTGAATAATTAACCCATAATAATATATATATATTATCAAAAACGCAACTATTTTTCGTGCTAGATATGATTGGTTTCAGTTTATATTTGATATACAGTCCTTTCACTTTTCATTCCTGAAAAGTTGTATTTATATGGCCAGCAAATAACTTCGAATGCATAATCAAATTTGAATTATTTTGTCATGAAATATTCACTGTATCGCACTGCAAATAAAACTTAACTAATAAGCAAAATCAGTTTATTCATTGGGATATTAAAAATGTAGCGTTAGACATTTGTTTTTGTTATATTGCAGATACCTTTTATAGATGGATAATTATTCACGTATAATAATATAATTACGGTTTGATCTGTTGGGCAAAATGTGCATGATAAGGAAAGTGTTGTTCAATGTGTTATATAATCACACGTTCATTATATTTCCATATCAAACATTCCCAATGAATGATGTCATAATAATGTGTCTCTTTAAACTAATCTAATTTGTGATCTGTCTTACACTTTCAAACAAAGTTTATTATTCTCACTCAACATTAGATATAAGTTTTAATCATTAATGCATAAATCATAAAAATGCTTTGAATGTTAACATAATCAAATATCCCCTATGCAATATATGGTAATCTAAATGTCAATTAATCAACCCATTTAGACATATAGTATTGCTTAATTCTGATATGTTATTGCATTTACAAAGGACAAGTAAAACAAAATGATAACTTATATGCTATCAAATCAATCATTATAGACTATTATGGGTACATAACTGCGTTGATAACTACTAATAAATCTAAATATTAAACTTTTATCTAATGAATATTTCAATCATATTTCTGGCGCAATTAAATATAATATTGCTACATGTATATGATAAAATAAGCATTGATGAATTGATGGATTTCTTCTTTCGCTTAACTCTCACAAATCAAGATAATTTCCTTTGCCTAACATTTTGTTCCTATTATTTTAGCCACATAGGTATGATACATTGTTTATATAAATTGATTATCATATTACCATAGTTACAATTTCTAGCAATTAATAATAAAACATAAATCAATAGAATCGCTGAATGTATTGTCACAAACCTATCAATAAATTTATAAAACACTTTCATTACAGAATTGATGGGATTTTAAAATGAGCATATGAACTATAGCTTTATCATGAAATCAGTCTATTGTTCATTTTCTTTGTTTCAAAAGATCAACAAATAATACCCATGACAATATCAAAGATAAGATCTGACTTTTAAAAAATGGACATACTTAAATCCTATGCATTACGTTTTTAGTCATCTCTATCATGACTATTTTTCATAGGGACATTTGTTTATAGGAACATCCTTTATTTTAATTTCAAAACAACACCTCTGATTTGATTTTTATAATCAATAACTGTGCTGTAATTGTGAATCGATTTGTTATGCTTAGTGTCTAAAATCAAAACTTGATTACTTGAAATCAGAGAACTTATACATTAATCAATCTAGGTTAAAACCATAGAAGGGATTTGCTTCTATTTAGAACATCACAGTGTCTTCGAAACTCGTTGAACAATACATTTAATTTACGAAAGCGAAAGTAGGTGGTGCACTGCGTGTACCCCTTTCAATTGACTATACTTCATATTGCTGATTAACCTCTTAACTTGTAAATAGACCAGCTAATGCAAGTATGAGGTCCCAACAAATCTACGCTTGTGTTAGTTGTTGTATCAATAGCAATATCTGTCGAACCGTATTCGAATATAATCGTTGAGGATTTGGTCTAGCGTCTTTCGAAAACTCCTGATTCTTCCAAAATCTGTAGTAACTCTGATCTATTCTGACCTGGTCGAGATGCAATCGAATCTAAACAAAAAAACTACATTTGAATAGTTCTAATACCACTTTCCTATTTGACTGACTTAAAAACAGCCTAATTAAGTACAACCATGCAATTTCTTTGTTACAATTTATCTGAGTATAACAATGCAAAATAAAAATTAAATTGAACACTGCACATGACCAAGTCGATTGTACAATAACTTTAAATTTGTGATCATCGTACATCATCTAAACATTACATGTTTCTATAGGTACACAATATAATGTTGTATTGATCCTCACCTGTTATGGAATCATCGGATTTATTAGAACAGGATTCTGAAGATGAATCAGAAGACGTGTCTGAGCCTTCTGATCGTTCTTGCGGTTCCTCATTTCCATCTAATTTTGAATGTAGAATGTGTTTTTTTATTATTCTTTAGAAATGTATTTCTCCTTTTAACACGTTTAAAACCATATTAAGGTTTTACAATACAAATCTAGAAAACACATGAAAATTGGATTTGTAGTGCAATTGCGAGTACATTTTTACATGTTTCGAAAGTACAGCACTTTTCATCATATGACTAATATATTTGTTTCATGAATGGCAATAGAATCACTCTATTATAGGTTTGAATATTTACGAGTGTTTTATTATATTCGGGCCGCGGTATAAAAATTGCGATTAATCTTAAAAATATGAATATAAAACATATAATACCTAGTGTTGGTGCAAAAGCAGGCAGGGAATAACCAATATTTGCATTCCTATCATTTGGTTGATCGAATTGATCCATCTCCTCCGCCCAGAATGCTGTAGGAAACATTCATTTCGAAATAAATCTAGGATATTCTTTAATATCATGAAGGTGTATACGTATTACATGTAAGCTAAGATACGTGATTGCTTCGAATATGATTGTGTTATCTTATGCGTTGAGCATATATTGGTATTTCTATCATTATTTTGTCGATACCTAAATAGCATTAAATAACATAAATCGGTATGCAGCTTTCAAACAGCATTCAATATGATATAATGTACTCATGTAATCACAAATAAGCATATCAATGCGAATTTTAACCAAACCTGTTTGATCGTAATCTCCGATTGAGCTAATATCTGAGGTTGAACCGTTAAACAGGATATTTTCCTCAGGTGGTATACCAAACGTGCTGTCTTCTGGCTCATAGTCTGGTAGACAGTCGATATCTCCCTGCAAGTAGAGACAATATAAAATAAAGCTATTTATGTCAACCACATAACTACTGAAGAAGTTGATAGTTTAAATGATTACTTATAGCCTTAGGTACATACACATATATTGCTAATCTAAACAGTATAATTTTATACCTACATGAAAACCAAATCCGTCATCCCATTCCAAATCATCCTCAGCATCTAAAATGACTTCATTTAGTTCATCTAGACGCGGTGTTTTGTTTGGAATCCAGTCATTGTTGTCATGTAAACGACGTTTGACAGGTTGTCGATGGTTATCCATTTTGCGTGTTCGGTCACGCAAGAGGTTTCTCAATTTCTTGTTTTTCTCTGTAATTTTGTCGTATTCATGTTGTTGTACAACCATACGCTGGTCGAACGTTGCTTTGCTGTCATCAAAATTTGCTTTCAGTGCTCGAAATTGATGTTCCTTTTCTGCAATGTAAATATATAACAACTACAGTTCAACATTATACTTTACAAACATTATACTTTATACGGTTTGTAGAAAAATACAAGCATTCATGTGAGTAGATTATATCATATCAATATAAAGACATGATTTTAGATATAATAGATCGAAGCAGAAGAGTACTTTGACACACAAAATTACATGAACCATGTGTTTTCCATCACACTATTATCTATACATGTGATCGTTTAAGAACATGATTCTTTATAATGTGTTGCAAATGGAATAATACAAATCATGCTTATTTGTATAGGCTGTTAGCCATATCATTAATTCCAAATATATAAGAATGTGATATATTTAGATGAAGTCTATTACCCTGCATATCAGTCTTGATATCGATCAACGAGGTCTCCAAATATCTGATTTTTCCATCCCTTTCTGTAATGAACAATAACACAAAATATTTTACATTTGACTTAGATAAACAGTTTAATGATTTATTCATATGTACAATGATTTTTGTCAATAAATATGTCAATATGTACATGATTTTTGTAATTGTATTCTAGTAAAGCTCCAAATTATTTTCAGTATGTTTGGGCAACTATGAATTTCGATACGTATTCAATATATTTAGATAGTTTGACAACACTTTGGAATATATGTTTAAAAATAAAATGTCTGAATATTTATATATATGACATTTTCATTTAAAGGGTCAATTAGTGTTAACGAACTGTGAAAACAAAAAAAAGGAATCAATAGTAATCCAACAAGTATCTTAAGAAGCTACATTGAATGCTCATATTTATATAATGTTTGTATTTTAAATATCTTAATGATCTTCACAACAAATGGCTTATGCACGACGCTTATAACATTTATATAACATTTGATGTTAAACAAAGCTATCATAATACCTTTTATTTGTTCGTAGTACTTTCTAGTTTGCTTTCGTCGTTGTTCGATCAATGTCTGCACTTGTATTTCTTTTCCTTATTGAAATAAAGAAACATCTTTAATATAAAATATATATTGCCGACGAAACTCGTTGTTTTGAGTATATTCATAATTGTTTGTCATAGATAGGATTGAATCATATTGCTCACTACAGTTAAAACTCACATAAAACACAATTAGATAAAATCAGTGTACTGTTCGCCGCTCAAATATTACGCTACCTTTGATTAGATTGTACATGAACGTTGCTCCTTCTGCAATGTGTACCGACGATTCGTCACCATGCATTGCCATTCCTTGTTCAAGTAGGGCTCCAATTTCCTCTGTCTTCTCCCTTTCAGTTAGATCATTCCATATGTGTATTTTACTTTGAAGCGTGGTACTTTCGTGCGCAGCTTCAGAGTTTGACCTTCTTTTACCGAAAAACCCTTTTCTGGGTCTTTCATCCTTTTGTTTGGTTCCTCTTGGTGATTTATTACCCATCGTTGTTGTTTGTTTTCTAAAACACATATATATTTAAGCAATATATTGCCATGAAGGAGTTAAAATGTGCATTTAACTCTTTTGTATACGTTCATTTCCAATAATATGTTTTTAATACCGTACCCTTTTTTATTTCTTCAATTTACAAAGCCGCTTTATGTTGAAAGTTGTGTACATCAATCCATTCTTGGTGTTGACAACCAATTCAATCATGCACAAGCAAAATACATTTTTGAAGTTATAATTAAGAATGTATGAAATATGTATGAATTATATATATTTATTTTGAAAATTTGTGTTTTTTGTCAATTCAACGTTGTAGCAGTGATAAATGTATATCCTCCGATGATAGTTCTTATAAAGTGTTAGGTCGCAAAAGCATTGACAATTTCATTTAACGTGGTTTTCATCATATTGATAAATTGAACATCATATAAAATTTTATCGCAAATAAATATCATGTTTTCTTAAATATCTAAATTTAGCCATTCAACAAATGTTCTGTATTAACTAATGCCATTTTTACAGTATTTTATTTGTAACACTCGGTTCGTTGTTGGTATTTTGTAGATTTCAATAAATAGTGATTATTGTACCTGTCAAACTGTAAGCATGGATTATCACACAATCGTATTTTACCATGTCTACTTAACACACTTTTGTATGCACCCTTTCGCATAAACTTAATAAAACTAATTCAACATTTGTTTAACAGGTAAGATAGGTTTTAATCTTGACCCAAATCGTTTTTTTTCTTAACCGTGACTAAAAACAAAGCAACTTAAACATTATTAATGAGGCTAGATAAGCGTTTATATTGACCTCGATCCGTTCATTTGTCAAAATGAAAATGGTTATATGAAATAAGCGTTTTGGCTCCTTTAAGGATGATTTCAGATCAAAATTAAGATAACTTTAATATTGTTTATGTGTGTGGCTATGCATAGCGGAATGATCAATTACGACATTTAATAAATATTGTATTTAGATTGTCAAAAAAGGGATGTCCAGATAAATATTTTCATATGAAAAGTAGTGTTTGGCTATTCATAGCAAACACGATTGCCATTTTATGAGTGAGAATAAAAGGTAAAAATTAGCACTTATCATTTAATGTGTGACTTAGCTACCTAGATAGATAATCTAATAATCGCAATTTACAAGTATTCTCCAAACATCTTCCCTTTTTATGTGACACATCGCCAGAAAACTAATGTCGTAATCTACTTAAACAAGATTTTTGGTAGCTTATCTGTTTACAAATTCATTTTATTTCAAAAACAAAATATTAAGTTAGCGCTCCATATGTCCGTCTGCGTCTGCCCTTGCGTCTGCGTTTTTATTTTGGATCGCACACTATATAATATGTTTAACATGCTCCATAGGTCCGTCTGCGTCTGCGCCTGCGTCTGCCTCTGCGTTGATTCGATCGGAACATGTCGCGATCGAATTTGTAGGATGGAAAAACGAACGAGAAAGGTCACTAAGGTAAAAGGAATCGTGTTTTTCAATATAATTTAATAAATTAATAATATGGGATATATGTTCAAAAGCCAATTATAAATAAGCTTATTTTGATGAAAAAAGATTATATATTTTTTGTTTTGCTCAATTTATGGTTTAATTATACATTATAATGCATAACTGAGGGAAATAAACTACTAAAGTAAGAAAAAGCATATTATATTATTAATTTATGATAAGTGTAATGCTTGTAAATAGTTGAAATTTGAGGAAAATAAAATTGACGGATGAAACAACGCATGAGTCAACGGACCCAATGTTACACAACAAAATAAATTGACGCAGACGCAGTCGCAAGCGCAGACGCAAACGCAGACGTACATATGGAGCACTAGCTTTAATATCAATTGACACGTATGAATATCAATTGACACATATGAGCATTTATAGGATTAAGTGAAATAAAAAGTTATATATATTTTGAATCTGTTTATAAATCGGATTGCAATTTACTGTTCACATGTTCCCACCCCTATCATAATCATTCATTTAAGTACTTTTTTATTTCTAAATATTGCAAGGCTAACTCTTTACTATTAAAAAATATTCATTATAAAATATGTTGATAACAAAAATAACATACCTTTGTTTAAGTTTACAAAGAAAGATCTAACACTTTAAAGTACTTAAGTTTGAAACATCTTTGAAATTTGAATATGGCTCAAATATCCAACAATGCTCACTAGGATCTTTAATAAAGAAAGTGAGGTGATGCAAAATACAGTGTTTATATACGATTACTAACACTTCAGTTAAACGTTAGGCTTATCTTATGCTTAGCTACTTTTTTCTCACAGGTCATGATTCTGATGTCATAACCTATTAAACTATATACTTAAGGACTATAGAGCAGTTTCGATACATCATTTAAACATGACCTGATTAACATCTTGATAGTGTCGGTACTATTGATTTATATACATCACTACAATAAATATCAACCTAAAATAAGCCATCATAAAATTAATAGGTCAATATATATGTAATCGCCTAGGGATGTAACGGTTTGAACCGCGGACCGCGTACCGAGGACATTTCACGCTCCGCTTCTCAAACCGAACCGAAGACCCTAAATCACGGTTCGGTGTTTTATTTGCAAGGAAACTTTGACGCATCTGGTGAATGATGTATTGATATGCTGATAGAAATGGCAAGCAATTCATAATCATGCACCTATGAATCGAAATACTATTATAACTACATTTTCAAATACTGTTTGATTTTGTGGAATGATCACTAGGTTGTTACATTGGGTGAAATGCGCGCGTATGTTAAGGTGCAATCATTTATTGAGTTTAAACGTTTCTATCTGAAAATATCAATACCAAAGCGCTATATGTTATGTGCAGTTTACATGTTTTTATGAAAACAATTCGATCAAACCCTTGTTATATGAAATAAGAATCATGAACCCAAATCTCAATCGCCTCTCGCTCAAACTGATCCCTCCTTATTTCTTTAATTTTAAAGTGTTGCTTGGATAAGGTACATATTAATTTTAGGCATAGTCCAAATATATTTCTTGCATAAAACGCCATCCACTAAACTACGGGCGTACATGTATATGAATAAATGTGCCAAAGGTGCGTGTTGAAAAAGTGACTTTTAACAATATATGTTTCATATATAAAATACAATATGACCAGCTTGACATGATTTTCATGCCGCCCATTACATCTCGCCAAAAAACTGTATTTAAGTATTGTGGCAGAAAAAAACATGTTAAGGGAAAGACAATTTTCCTTGAAATGGTCAAACTATTGTGAACTTGTCACAAACAGTTGTAATTATTTTATGAATTATCAATAACTAAGGAAAAGCTTTATATCTTTACATAATTTTCAATTGTATCATTTGTATTTCAATTTTATAAATGTTCTTAAAGCAATTGTTTTGTCAATGTTTTGTCCTGTATCTGTATGGCTTGTAGTGTCAGTATGAATGATGTGTATTATAAATTGAAAACTATAGATAAAAATGAAATAAGACAAAAAAATATTACATCTGGCCATTGCGAGGGCAGCTAATATTATTTAAACCATCGTGATGATACCTAAATTTTGCTGTTTGTATAGGTTTTCTCATGACATACATTTTGTCGCTAAATGACGATGTGGTTCGCGACGCCTACATCCGTGGGTTTGATTGCTGGCCGTTGGAGTAAGCAAGACTCTCTTCCGCCCTTTGCCGTTGGGAAATGAATTCCTCATCCGCCGAAGACTCGCAATCCGCCTCCTCAGGATACGTGATTATGTCCCGCCCCTCATCTAGATTAGCAACAAAGAACTATATGCTGAAGTACCCAAAGCCACAGATACAATCAAACAAAAGAGACTCAAGCTGGCTGGTCATTGTTATAGGCATCCAGAAGAAGCTGCATCCAATCTAGTGTTGTGGACCCCTAATCACGGCAAGCGAGGGCGAGGAAGACCGTCGCGGACGTTTGTGCAGCAGCTGCGAGACGACACCGGCCTCCAAGAACGCGAGATGGCATCCTTGATGTTGAGCAGGGACCAGTGGCGGATCCAGACAGATCGATGTTGCAAACATCGACCTAGGTAGGTAGGTAGGTAGGTTTGTATAGGCATATTATTCTGAACATATCTATGTAAAATGCAGACTGTAACAAACATATAACTACATTTATGATTATATAGGTTCGTTAAATCTAGTGAAAACTATAAAACTGCATTTTAATGAGTGGAATGGACTATTAATATATTTAAGTGAAGAAAAGAACCGAAAAAAACCTGATCAGAGGCTTTCATTAAACCGAATCGAAACAAACAAATTCATATATGATCTATGCTATTCTCGGTAAATGTCAAGTCAATGTCAAGTCTAAAGAGCGTTCACTCAAACCAAACCATAAAAAGCTCAAAGCGTGTTTGTTTTATTTTTATACAGATTTCACTTCAAGAAAAACGCATATTATTTGCATGTTTGAATTATGCGCTTTTTTCAAGCAAAGTTGGAGCTTTTCGCCTGAACGCGTCCTTATTAATTAGTCACGTTTTAGTGATCCTGAACTCATGCTTAACAGTATTCCCTTTTATTAAAAGATCAAACACGAAACGCCTGTATTTCCTAACATTACATCTAAAATAAATATGCACATCATTATATCTCTTATAACATAAACTATATTCATCGAATGATCAATTGCTCAATTAGCACAAAATAATACTTAAAACTTAAATCCTTTTAAAAGTTTCTAGATCAATCAATTTGGAAATTGACCAGTTTTAGTACTATCTAATGGGGTGTTATTTTTTCAATTAATAAACGAGTTTCTCGTTTTATCAGATAATCAGGCAGTTTCAATTATCCCTCGATTATATATACAGTGGGCTTCCATGTAAGGTTTTAAGAATATTCAATTGATTATTATAGATATAAAATAATATAATACGTGAGCAAACCATCAATTATTTGAACAGAACTTTGATTAAAAATTTGAATAGCTTCAATAGTAATTTTACTATTGAAGCATCTTGATATGACGATAAGATGCAACGTGATCAACTTGCAAACTTGTTGTGGTGTGGATTCTCCCCATAAAATATGAAAACTTCATATAACTTAAAATATTATTTATTTATTGAAATATTGTCACAAACGATAGCATCACAAGACCCACCTACACATCAATATTTTAAACCGATACTGACCATTAATTTCTCCAACGAATATTTATTCATCGACCCAAACCATATAGTTAGTGAACATTGAATTTACGGCAACCAAACAAAGACGTAGATTGAATTGCTTGAAGAAAGGCATCCCTCATTTTCAAAAAAAGTGATAAGATCACATTAAAATAACATACAATGTTGAACCACAACAAAATCATGTTTTTTTACATTAAAAATATGTGACAAGGTGTTCACTCTTTCCAAACAAGCTGGGTTTTTTTCTCCTTGAACACCTGTTGCCATTATTGAAATTTTGAATTTAACCGAATTTCCTATCTCAATTCATCTTGCAAATACCAGTTTATTAGACAATTGCAGGGATGTTAAGAACTCACTGCTCTTGTTCTAGGTTACGATATTGAAATAGAAAGCAATACTAGTAGAAGTATTCTCTCCGACATGTGATTTTTTCAATATCCTTTAAATACTAATAACATATAATTCTTGAAAAAAGTAAATAATAAGCAGTGGCTATATTTTCAAATCGATATACATATTATGAAGAGCACCTCACGAGCTGTTCCCCAAAAAAGGTGTTCCCCACGAAATTCAGCTGGCTTGGAAATTTTGAGGAAATTCATTCTAGCTTGGAGATTTTAGCAGATTGAGGAACACCTTTTTTGATAATTTCCTCATTTTCGTAATAAATATTGGAAATTATTGTTTCAAAATTGATTAAACCTGCTTGCAATTGTATAACAATCTATTATTTACAATATATGATAGGTAATTTAGTTATATTCAACATTTCAATTTTCGCAAAAGGTGTTCCTTTTCTGTTCCAAGCTGGATAGAAAGGAAAAACAGCCAAGATGGCTTGGAAAAAATGAACACCTTTTTGCAAAAATTTAATGTTCAAAAACCATTATTGTGTTGTTGTTCATACTTGTAATGTTGTTTGAAGGTGATTTAACAACTTGAAAAATGTGTCGTGGGGTGCCCTTCATATTATGGTTGTTGAATGATGTATTCGTCATACTTTTTTTAGTTATAACTCTATACGTAACATTATATAAAGAATGTGACTAGATAAATCATTTCCAAAATGATATATCATAATATTAATGCTTCCCAGCTCATTGCAGGTCATTATTGTTATTTCTAATTAAGTACGAGCAATATCAACCATACTAATGAGACCTGGTACATGCAATTGAGATCAATAAAGATGAACACATATCTTACAGAACAGTTTTCTCTATACGCCATTTTAATACCTTCAATTGTATAGATAAAAAGCTCCTCGTGTCCTCCTATCACTTGTTCATACTGTAGGGGGAAGATGCTTGGACTATAGAATCAACCGGTATACAATGCTACATGTGCACATCATGATATCGCACAACACGTGCTCTCCGGTTTGTCCTTCTTCATGGTTTTCAAAATGGCGGGCGATATACAATCCGGCGGTGGCTCCAGGATCTCCCCATCTACAAAGATCCTTAGAACAAGCAGCCAGACTTCCTTTTGTTCACCGCGGTTCCACGTGTACGTGATTTCGTGGTTTCCATGCTGGTTGCCAGAGAACATGCGCACGGGCACTGTTTCCGAGGAGATGACGCGCAGATCTGTGTTTTTAAACATAGTTTTGATATATAGTTATATAAATTATGGATAGCTGTATCATAAATTACATAGATTATATTACACTGGCACAGTTTCAGAGATGACGCACAGATCAGTTATAAAGGAAACCAAAATTAATAAAAAATAGTTTTCCTAGATTTTATAGTAATGTAGAAGTCTACACATAAGCATGACATCAACAATGAGTAAAAGGATCGCTTATATAAAAGGAAAACATGGCCGATGTTCGAACATTGAGTAAAATAAGTAACTAAATTTTCCTTAACTTTATTTTCCCGCTTAATTTAGTATTAGTTTCCCATTGCATTTCCCATTGTATTGCATTGAATTTTAACTATATGATTTTGCTTAGGCTAAATAATGGCCCCAAGAAATACAAATAAATGGTATATTTCGGGACACATTATGCGTGCTAATGAAAATAAGTGCACTCAGCCTTAAAACTATAATAACCTTTTCACAATCCATCAAAAGACCGATGGGTGTGATAAAATCTTAACGATGAAAAGTCACTGGGTTGGAAATGAAACATCTGAAAATATCTGATTGAGCACCATCGTGGGACTTTGTAATAATATCTATCAAAGCCATGTTATTTATTGTCATTTTTACACATTGTAAATAAGCTCCGAATTTTAATGGAGGATATATGTTCTAGAGCTTTTCAATGGAGAAATTGATACAAATACTAGGATTGGCCTGCGCCTAAGTATGTGTAAAATTAGATTAAACCAACATTTTGGGTGATATAGGCTCTATCTTTACAAGACTTTAAAATGTAAGATCCCTAAGATCTGAAGCATATCTGTTATAAACTCTCTGAGGGGCGGGGGGGGGGGATGAATTACTTGAGTTTTACTTGAGTGTCAATGTAGTAATGTCATTTTTCGTTGTACTTACGACTCTTCTGGTATGGTTTAACTTAATTTAACTGGTTTGAAAGTAACAAAACTGTTTATTTTCCTCAAAGTTTTACTAAGTAAATTTCAACCGGAACATATAGCCTGGTTCACAGTATCCACTAGGGTTAGTTTTTCAGCGGGAACCAGTAATTGAGTACTTCCAGCAAACATACAAATAGTTTTATATTCATAACCATTTTTGTCTTACGTGGATTGGTGTTGTTGAGCCAACGCATTGCCCGTTTCATGGTTTCCGTCATGCTCTCAAACAACGGGATTCCGATGATTCCGCCGCGACTCAGCATTACAGGTTCAAAGGTCGCGTAGTTCAGGTCCAGGGTTCTGTAAAAAAACGTATGCATATAAAAAGGGTGCGAGGTTCAGGCCGAGAGTTATGAGCAGAAAATTATGAAATACAAAATACGAATAATACCTAAAAGATACTTATTACGATTGTAAATGGGCTGAAGGAGGCGATATGTACAAGATCAAAGGTGGCAGATATTACTCTGTCTTGGTCCATTCACACTGGACGATATCCATTATGATACGGATTGGTCGGGTATAATTCCTTTTATCTAAAACTTAGAACCTTTGTACCATTGAATATGTATCGAGAATCCAACGTCCTCTATATTATATAATATAATTGGTCAAAAAGAGACAACATTCGCATCCTTCTATGTGATTGTTGTACCTGTTTACTGTTATTTACGGAAAGCTTAGATGTTTACTATTTTAACGCAGACCCGATATGATGAGATTGAGATTCAAAAATATGTTTGATTTCAAAGACAGTTTTGATCAATTCGGTAACACCAACAAGATGCCCTTATACCTGCAGCAGGGAGGTATTTCGTCGTTGTAGGATCGCACGAAGCAAAGTCGTAAAATGCGAAGATAGCGCGTCGTGAAGCGCCCCGACTCCACGAAGAATGAACGCTGCGTGTCTAACTGGCTGCCATCTGAAACATATTTGATTAAGACTCCATTTGATTTGCATAAAACTGACAAATCAGGTCTATTTTGTATATTCTGGTTATGAGAAACAATAAGCATTCATATCTATCAAATTTATTCATATTCTTAGATTTAAAAAAAAATGTTGTCACTTGAATTAAGCCTGCTGAAATAATAAAACACGCAAATCGCGGTAAAAGCATCCTGTCGGCCATCTTTCAATTCGAGATAAGCACTCGGAAAATGGAAAAATAAAGGTGATGTTCTATATTTGATGAGCCTTTACAGGTTAACTGCATTTTTACAACAATAAAACAGCACCTGACCTCTGACATATTACGCAAAAACCCACATTTTTAGGTTCTTTCGAGAACCCAAGTAACACAATGAACCCCATTAGGCTGCTTTCAGAATGGAGATGGGTCATAAAGTATGTGATCCCCGTGACAAAAGGTTAGCTATTTAGGAACACAGACTGAGTTTTCATAGCAGAATGTAAGCTATTTGGGAACATGGGGTATTGAGTTAATACTAGCCTCCATTACAGGCTTTCTCTTCTGATTAGCTTTAATTGTCTTCCGTGATGCCGCCACCCGAAATACAGTGTGGAATAACAGGGATCATAATACATGGGTGGATGGAGGGTCGCAGAGAATGCCGTGGGTATTATTGCATGAATTGTTCTGGGATAAGATGTGCTACCCAGGTCGAAGAACGACTTTTGGTGAGATCAGAAAGCTTAAAAATTTCTAACTACGATTGAAGGGCTACGTGATTTAAGTTCATGATTTAAGTTCATGATTTTCTAGGCAAAAGATAATTATTGCAAAAAAAAAACATGTTTATTGCAAAAGACAATGTTATACACGATTCAGTTAATACATTTTTGATATAAAAAATATTTTTTTTTTCACATGTTTATTGCAAAGACAGATTTGTGCACGAAGCATATTGACTTTGTGTGGGTATGCCAAATTGCCTGGGAATAACATGTTTATTGCAAAGACTTGTTTGTATGTATGTGTTATCAGGAAAAATTACAATAATTATGCATAGTTCATTACTTGCATCCACAAACTCTTATATATCCATCATTTTGGGTGTGGTTCGGTGCTATATGGATCATGAAAGAGCCATTAGGTAGCGATTCCATTACTACAACTGGACAAAGGGGCCATTCGTAAGCAAATTTGGGGAAACCCCCTGTTGGTTTCCAGATTTTGTTTCAAAGTGAATTACTATTTAGAAAGGCCACATTCTACTTTGCAAATTGATCGTCAGATCGATTAAACGCGTCATAGTGTAATAATTCATTATGAAACTAATCTAAAAACAAGTTTTTCGATGCCTCTCCTTCGGAGAAAGCCCCCTTTATCCGAGGAGAAAGGGGTACTTCTCCGGTCCCCTTTGTTTACATTAGTCACGTGACCGGAAGTATCGTCCTT
>LQRL01011442.1:14577-25605 GCA_001703475.1 Hydroides elegans | reverse complement strand
ATATATTTATATATATCTATATATCACAGAAATGATATAACCTTGTTTTATTTAATAACAGGGGGTTTATTTTATGAAACCTGAATTCTTTATATGCAACAAAAACACTTACCTAAATGTCAATTGAGACTCTTCGCACGCATACCCCTCAACACCGTCTATATAAACATATGAAATAAAAAGGAAGGTGAATGAATGAATTTGTCAGAATATAGGCTTGCTAGCGAAATAATTTGAGTTTATAATGCATTTCCTGTAAAGTGTTTTTATATGATTCATATATCTACATGTATTTATATATTCTGTTTCACTAAGATAGATTCAACGACCATTTAATAAATATGAACTAAGTTAATTATAATCCGAAGCTTTATCACAGAATACATTATTTTAAATAGAGAATAAATTATTCTAAATAGAGTTTGATGATAAATAAATCACATTAAATTTTTTTTAAATATCATAGCCATTTTGCATTGATATCTTTGAATTAAATAAATTGCTTACCTAATATCTCGGCTACTGCAACGACCGAGACCACATGATACAAGCCGCCCTCATAATCTTCGATCATTTCAGTTAATTTAACTGGTTTGTTGAAAATTACTTCAGCGAAAATATCCCTAGCTTTTGATTTGATGCGAGGGTTCTCTATGTAGCAAGTGCATACATACAGTTCGTAAGTGAACCTACTGTCATAGTGGGTTAGATCTCCACAAATTCCTAGAGATAATAAGTATATTGTTTGGATGTATTTGAGAAATGTTACCCCTAGTTATTTATAATATTGAATAGGAGTTTTAATCTGCGACCCTTAAAGACATCACCTATTGTCGTTACGTCCGTTGTACATCTGTCCATGTGTAATTATAACATTAATAAATACGCCGTGGTTTTATGGTACATTTAACTGATATGGTATTGTTCGTTTGATTGAGAATTAGATAAAAGACATTCTTAAGGTGATTAAAATTAATAATGTCCGCTATGTCTAGTATATCAATTGTTCGTTTAATCATGAATCAGATGAAAAATTTCTTAAGGTGATTAATTTAATAATCTCCATTATGTCTAATTTGCTATATTTTGAATAAGCTATGGGTCTGTGGAATATTTAACTCAGGTGATTATTATATTTGCTCGTTTGATTATGATTTACATGGATGGGATTCTGACTAAAGTTTTTTTTTTAATTAATAACTATCTCATGCAATTAAACCTTTGGAAAATAATTTCTGATTTCGAGTAATATTTTAGAAACTAAAGTAACATCACCATAAATAAAACCAACATCCCTGTGCCCATATATTCAAAGCAAATAAAATCTAATTATCGTATGTTTTTATATATATTTTGATATATCAAGAACTTTATTGAAAATGTTAAAGCATATTAGCACAAATGTTCACACTAGTTACTGTGGGGTTTAACATTATATATGAGATATATAAACTTATTAAAATGCCCCGAAATGTCTAAATTCTATCCCTTTTTCCCGCAATAATTCTCGTTTTCAATCCTGTATTTTCCCGCGAAAAATCTTCATTCCTATAAAACATCATCCAATCTGTATTTTTTTCTATTCATTTTTACAAACTCAAGAGAAATGGCTGATCAAATTAGTGCTCAACAATTCCGGGATTTACTCGAAAAAATCGAATCGCTAGAACTCCAAAGGCGATTAGAAGAGTAAAGGTCGCTAATATTAAAAAGAGAATAAACTCTAAAAAGAGAGTGGTGAAAAAGACAACAAAAAGAGGAAAGAGGAGTAATATCAAAACGAAAACTACTAAAACAGTACGAAAAGAGTTTCAAAGAAAGTCAAATAAAAAAAATATCACACAAAACACTCAAAAAATATAAATATTGAAGTTTTGTTGCTTTATTATCATTACCATTTCAACAGTCAACGAGTCAACATGTCTGCAGTTGCAAATGAATTAGCGCTTTTTCACCCTGGTGCTAAAGAAAATGCTATCGCTGGTAAAAGCTGGATTAATTTTCGACCTATCTCACAAATAAATAAAGGAAGCACTATACAATTCCAAATCAATGGTACCAACGGTGAATATATTTTATTGAATAAAACAAGACTACATCTCAAACTTCGCATTCTTCGTCCAGATGGGTCGTTCAATCTGTAAGAATATGTGTTGTAGAAAGGAGCTCTATCATAAGGATAGCTTTGGCCTCTAATGTACATAGCCCAGCGTGACGATTGTCATATTTCTTATGAGACACACAACATTCTCTAGGAAACCAATATATACCATGTGCCTCAATTATTGGCAGATGGCATTGGTATCATATATCAAATCCTCATCATCCAGGCCATAGAGCCCTTAAATATCCAGCGCCTCCAGAGGTGAAAAATGATTTGAGCAAAAAATGTCCCCAGTTTCGGGGACCACCGCCTTGGCTCCACCCCCGTGAATCGTCGTGTATCCCAGGGAGCCAGCTCCTCTTCGAATTCGGTGTATACAGCCCGTAACGTCGCGCACCGCTCCAGCTCATGAAATTTCATTATTTCTAAAAAAATAATGCGACGTTTTACATATTTTATCAAAAACTAATCTCATAGAAATTTTCTCCACTTTAAGACCAATAAAACCATTATCATATAAAACTCGCTCCAAGGTTTCGATATTCTCTTTATGATTAAATACTGATTAACTAGAATGTAAACTTGCTCCTTTTGCCGGGAAATCTTAAATGTGGCAGCTCTTTTTCACACAAATTCGGCGTATGCAGCCCGTAACGCCGCATTCCGTTCCAGCTCATAAAATGTTATTATACCTGAAACATCTTGCGACGTTTTACATATTTTATAAAAAACTAATCTTATAGAACTTTTCTCCACTTTGAGACCAATAAAACCATTATCATTAAAAACTCGCTCCATGGTTTCAATATTTTCTTTATAATTAAATACTGTATTCGGCGTATACAACCCTTAACGCCGCGTTCCGTTCCAGCTCATAAAATGTTATTATATCTGAATCATCTTGCGACGTGTTGCATATTTTATTAAAAACTAATCTTATAGAACTTTTTTCCACTTTGAGACCAATAAAACCATTATCATTAAAAACTCGCTCCATGGTTTCGATATTCTCTTTATTATTAAATACTGATGAACTAAAATGTAAACTTGCTCCTTTTGCCGGGAAATCTTAAATGTGGCAGCTCCTTTTTTCACAAATTCGGCATATACAGCCCGTAACGCCGCATTCCGTTCCAGCTCATAAAATGTTATTATATCTAAAACATCTTGCGACGTTTTACATATTTTATTAAAAACTAATCTTATAGAGCTTTTTGTTCCAATTTAAGACCAATAAAACCAATATCATTAAAAACTCGCTCCATGGTTTCAATTTTTTCTTTATAATTAAATACTGATTAACTAAAATGTAAACTTGCTCCTGTTGCCGGGAAATCTTAAATGTGGCAGCTCCTTTTTCCACAAATTCGGCATATACATCCTGTAACGCCGCATTCCGTTCCAGCTCATAAAATGTTATTATATCTAAAACATCTTGCGACGTTTTGCATATTTTTTTAAAAATAATAATCTTATAGAACTTTTCTCCACTTTGAGACCAATAAACTATTATCATTAAAAACTTGCTCCATGGTTTCGATATTCTCTTTATGATATAATACTGATTAATTAAAATGTAAATTTGCTCCTTTTGCCCGGAAATCTTAAACGGTAAATGTATTATAAAATACTTACTTGTGTTTAAACATACACATATAAACGCATATTTCTTAAATGCATTAGTTACAGACGTTAACAAATATGCAACTGTTGGAATGACTTCGTCTATTCAAATATATGAAATGAAAAGGAAGGTAAATACATGAATTTGTTCATTCTTGATTGAATTAAGTATACCGTGAATTGGATACCACATTAAGAAAAACGAGCAAAATGGATTGAATCCATTTGTTTTGCTGTTAAGTATTTATTTACACTTTTACAAGGATGATATGCCACGAGTATTTATTAGATATTAGCTATTTTTAGAGGTATTCAATAATAGAGTTGGTTGATAAATAAATCACATTGATACAATCCCAATTTAACAAAATATCATAACAATATTGTAATAATCTCTTTGAATTAAAGCAATTACTTGCCTGTTATTTAAGCTGTAACAACACAGACCCTGGTGCAGGCCATCTTCGAATTCTTTGAGCTGCTCAGTTATTTTGACAGCTCGATCAAAGATGACCTCAGCAACAATATCCCTTGCTCTTGGTTTGATGACACGGTTTGCTATATATCTCGTACACACAAAGAGTTTGACCGGGCTTGATACGCCAAGTAATGCTTGTATTCAGACACATGTACCCTTCCCGTTTATGGCATCGTCAACATGATAAAATAAAATAAAAACAACTAAAACTTTTGTTTTTTTGCGTCTACTTTCTTGTTTTTATAGAATCCTTGCTTTTACAAACCACCCTAGCTAATTAGAATTATCCTATATTTTTAAGACAAAAGTCAAAATATGAGGATTTTAAGGATATTATAAAAAAATAAAAACCTGTCTGATACTGTATTTTATGTGGGCTTACAAATACCTATTCGAGTTTTTTTGTGCAGGAATAAACTTAATGCAATATTATTCCGCTACACAAGTACGATGACAATTATAGCATTTTTCAGAATTTAGGTATATCTTGCAATGAATGGTTGTTTTTTGCATATTGGCTTATACAAAAAATGTTGATCAAAGATTGATTACACCAATAAAAAAATGTTAACTTGTGATCGCATTCCTTTAATAAAATTTAAAGGAAATTAAGTCAAAGTTTTGTTTTAAAAACATAATATTATTAATTATATCCTATCAAGCTAAATATGTAAAGTGTATGAACAAAAACACTATGTTTACGAATAATAAGTTAACCTACACATTTATTAAGTTTAATCACATACCCAACGCTTGAAATTACTAATCACGCTTCTCAAAAGTCGCTTTATGCATACAAACTAGCTACATTATAAACCATGAATTGTATTATAGTTATTTATTATGACGATATCTTATGATAATACCTGAAATCGGTCTGTTCATTTGCCTTTCAGTCTGATAATTTCAAACTATTTAAAATGTGTCAGTGACAGTGGTTTCATTTTACATGCTCTGTAACAAGATCGTCTATTATTTTGAAAGATACTTCCATTAAAATAAAAAGGCTATGCATCTGGCTTTGCAAATGATGTCGTTATAGCCTTATTGATATAAATAATAATCTGACTAAATAGTCATTACCTGCCTATGGTCTTGTGAAACAAATTATGATGCAACACTTCCTCAAATTGAAGAATGTACAAAACAAATCCACCACAATCATTTAAATTATTGAGTAAATCGTGTTTAGGAATGATAAGTTGGAACAATCCTGGTCAAAATACTTTGATAAGATGGAACAATCCTGGTCAAAATACCTTCATATTAAGTATTTAAATAATTGATTCTCATTTTATTGAATGAAAATATCTTTGATATTGTTTGTATCATGTATTTGCCTCAAATCACTGTTATTGTTGTGAAATTTAAACTGCATAATCGAGTTATTAATTCCTGTGAATAATTGAATACCTTATTTGCTTCGCATAGATGGTGAAGCAGTTAAATGTAATATTAACGGAAACCTTACCTCCTACAGTAAAAGTATATTAAGTGGTTTCTATTCCCTTTTCTGCATTCCCTTCGGCATATTTCATGGCTCCATAAGTCCTAAAACATGATTGAAATTCCCAGAGCAAGTAAACTTGACAAAATAACTGGACGCATCCACATGTTTATAAAATCGCGGCGATATCCTTGCGAAAATTAACGTACCACTTTTCACCACACGTTTTCACCACGAGGTCCTACTCCGTCATGAATCAAAGTGGCTTTGCCCAATTTTTATGAATTTTATTTTCTTGGTTTATTTGATGATTGGGTTCGGCGGCCGTATTTATTTTCTTTTATTTGATTATAGTTCGTTTTTTATCCTTTTGTAATTCGGTTTGTAATTCGAAGATGAACTTTACACTTCGATTCTAAAGGTAATACACAACACCATACACATATACAATCAATATTATCACAATTAATAAAAGAACATGCTTTCTATATCCATTACATTTATCCATCGTACTACTTTCAAAGTACTATTTATTTTAACTATACATGATATATATTCATGCAAATATATGTCATATACTAAACGCACAACAACCGCATTATATTATTGACATGATCAATACCAGAAGTCTAGACACTTGATGCATTTCCGCTGTGAACTAGAATTCTAACTACAGCTCGACGTTCCTTGCGTCTTTGAAATAACAAATGTCGTTTGATCTGCCTCCGCTAACGTCTTGGTATCTAGATAAGCATATCAAACCACAAAATCCTTTGTGGTTTTCATTCCTTCTTTATTTCAGCAATTTTCTTGACCATTACCGTCTACATCCAACACATAACAATTAGTTATTCTCGCATAAATACACTCTGCGGTAGCCTCATATGATTTGGAAATCATGTGTACGACAGCATCCAAAAAAACGGAAATCCTTTGTGGCAAAAGTCATGTATTTGATATCAAAGGTCTTTGTTTTTGTTTAGATTAAGGTGACTCACTTATTTTGGTTTTAATCAAGGTATAATGATAGGACGCCCCATTAAAGGAAAAAAAAACGTATCTCTTCACAGTTTGTGATAAAAAAATCACCTTTTGAATTATTTTCAAAATAGTTCACATCCGTACCTGTTATCAATTGAAACTGGTTCTACTACATTTTGTTTTAAGTTTACAATTCAGAATGAAATAGTCAATGTGCTTGTAATCATTTTGTTAAAGTATTACAATAAAAATAACGATTACTCATCGTAAGTTGTATTTATTCAATCAATGTATCGTCGATGTCTCGTAGAGAATGGAGAATAGGCGCGTACGAAAATATGATAAACCATTAATACTTTCATTAACTGAATTAACTAAAAAGAATGAAATTAAATGGCACTTTACGCTTCGAGAAAAACTATTGCAAAAGGACAAATAATCTATAATAAGAAAATAATGTAATTTAAATCGACATAATTGAGACCCTTTAATTAATTGCAGTTTCAAAAGATGTATTTGTATATCTAAAATTCATATGAAATGACTCTGCCATAGATATTCATGTTTTTATTTTCGCAAACACATAAAAGCAAATTTGCTGATAGTGTTTATTTGTTAAAAAACATATCTTAAATATATTTTAAACTAACAAAACATTTGAACCCATTATTAATTATAACCATTCAATATATATCCTATGAATATTATATGTATGGGAGCCAATACAAGTTTACTTCGATTTCGAGGATTGGATTGAGGAGGCTATAACAGGTTTGTGAATTGCCACATCATTGCACTGTCACGTTTCAAATATGTTAATTGTCTCATTTCTCCCTAAGCTAAATTCTATATTGCATTGAAATTCATATCAAGTGGGCCAGCTGTGGTAGCTCCTTCCGTTATAAATGTGCTTATATTTTGTTAAAGTATTACAATAAAAATAACGATTACGCATCGTAAGTTGTATATATTCAATCAATGTGCCGTCGATGTCTCGTAGAGAGTGGGGAATACGAGCGTAAGAGAATATAACAAACCAATAATACGTTCATTAACTGAGTTAACTAAAAAGAATGAAATTAAATGTCAGTTTACACTTCGAGACAAACTTTTGGAAAAGGACAAATAATCTATAATAAGAAAATAATGTAATTTAAATGGACATAATAGAGACCCTTAAATTAATTGCATTTTCAAAAAATGTATTTGTATATCTAAATTACATCTGAAATAACTCTGCCATAGTATTATGTTTTTTTTTCGAAAACACATAAAAGCAAATTTGCTGATAGTGTTTATTTGTTAAAATACATATATAAAATATATTTCAAACTAACAAAACATTTGAACCCCTTATCAATTATAATCATTCAATACATATCCTATGAATATTACATCTATGGGAGCAAATACAAGTTTACTTTGATTTCGAGTGTTGGAGGGGGATGATATAGCAGGTTTGTAAATTGCCACATGATTGCATTGTCACATTTCAAATATGTTAATTTTCTCATTTCTAACTAGGCTTAATCATTTATTATATTGAATATCATAGGGGCCAGCTGTGGTAGCATCTTACGTTATTAATGTATTTATACTCATTTTGTTTAAGTAATAATACACACATTACACACACGCGCTTGTTTCTAGAGCCTCCTTGCAGCTGTCGCAATCTTGACCGGTATCAGTGTTTGCATCAGTATCACACTAGATTTCATCTGAATGTAAAACATGTTAAGTAATTTTATAGCAAGATAAACTATGAAAAGAAACGTCTTCTCATAAGTTATTATGATTTACAAAACATAGTATCGATAACATAGCATGCTTGCAAATAATCTAGATAGATTTGAATATCAAAAAATATATTTTGTGTATAGTTGATATATGATATTTGTTAATATACCATAATAGTTATATCATGAAGGTGTCGTGCATAACGATGGGTTTTCGTTGTTGTATATTTGAGATCTGATATTTTACCTTGTATGAGCATGGTGAATGGAATTCCGTGCTCAATAAATCACATAAAATATTCACAATTTTGCCAGATAAATGATATCAAGTGTATCAATATACATCATTTGTTTAAACGAACATAGTAACGATAACGATCGCTATTAAGATCTTACAAACATTTCTTGAGTAATACTAATACTAGTAAATGTATGATCCTCGTTTTATATATTGATGATGTTGTTTCAACACCTGATTACCTTTTCTACGAGTATCAGCACGGAAGTTGTAAATCGAGCCATTAGCTTTTATACTCATACACAACCTGAATGCTTCCACAGTATTCGTCAACAGGATAAAAACCCAACAGGGACTCTATTATCATTGTCACCTCATGCTTGATAGCGATATTTACTTCTTATAATCAACATATTTTGATTTTATATTTTAGATTACGATGTTCCAAATATTTTGATATGTCTAGGTTTCATTACTGTATTTTAACGACATACATCTGCGTGGATCCTCTTTCCTTTCATGATAACCGTGAAAGTGCTTGAAAATCAAGGTCGGCATCACTCATGTAAAAATAGTGCTGCACCAACGTGCGCCTAATTTGAACACATGTCGGATTACATTTTTTCGTACTCATATCTAATAAATTGTCGGATTATATTTTTTCGTACACATATCTAATGAATTGTCGGATTACATTTTTTCGTACACATATCTAATAAATTTACGCAGTTTCGTAACATTATTTTCTGCAAGCCTCGTCAACATCAACACTAAACATATACAGAGTGTAAATAATATTACCGTATTAAATTAATTAAATTTATTGATAATGTTCTTCCAGAGAAACACGTTATTTTAACTTTAGAACTGATAGCAAAACGATATCTTTGTCGATGGACTAACATGAAATATATATTTTTCAAATTATTTTCGATGTCAAGACACGATTTATATTTATATATAAGACACGATTTTTATATTTTATACTTTTTTCACGGTATTTCTGAGTCATCTCAAATATATTAATTTGTTATTAGCTAGACCTGCAGTATTCCACGTTTTGCGTGTTTTACATAATAACCGAAACTGTTAATGTTTGACTGCGGTTCTTAAAATATTTCAACAATTGAAAGCACCAGACATTTACCACTTCATAGATAAAAACCTATCACTAAACATCATTGCCTTAATTTCTATATATTGACTGATCAAGTCAATAATCTTTGTTGATTAGCCTTTCTCTTCCTTCAGAAAATCTCGAAACGAATCCAAAACTCCTCTAAATGCTGCAAGCTCCTGATGAAATCGGCTGTCAGTTTGCAAACTAGAGTTATGTCGATCTAGAAACATTTTGTAAATCATATGATCAACTGGACATCATCTGGTGGTGTTTTAGAATATCAGAACTGAACTGTTTTTTTGTTTGAACGCGTACGTTTTTTGCGTTGCTGTTATTCGATAATGTCTTCCAATGTCCAGTCTGTGTGTAGTGGCAATAGAAGAAGAGATTTATCGAAGTTGCCAAACATTCTGACACTTTTTATGAATCCCGTTTATAAGTAGTAAATGCTCATCCACATATGTCTCAGTATGAATGCGATTTTAATCGAATCCGTATTCGTACGCCATGTAATTCTTGGAATATGATAGTTTAATGTGACCGCGGTTCGCAATTGTATTGTATAATGATCCAAGTAAAAATTTTTTGAATCGCTCACATTTTAAAAATATTCCACGAACGGATACACAAACTTGAACGATGATTTAAATTGACTCATCGACTCTCTCAAGGATGCTACAAAGCATGTATCATTGGATATTGATTGGTCTATCTGATAGTTGGTAGTATTTGCTGTTGTGATTATTAGCAAGGCATTGATAATACGAATAAAAGTTTTAAGTAGTTTATTACTGACCTCCACATTATTTTCAAACTGCAACAACTCGAACAATAATCAATAATAGCTAATAACTAATCACTAATAAGTACTGGTACCAGTTCTGAAGTCTTCGATTCTGAATCGGAAAACAGCCATAACTAAAGAGAAAACACACGTGTGTGACGTCAAAGTGACGATATAGTGACGAGGCCCCATGGACAAATACAACTTTTATGGAAATATTGATATTTTGTAAGTAACGCTCAAATTACTCTGATAATAAATAGATACTAAAAATATAAAGTAATGTATAAAATACCCAGCGAAATGTATCAGAAAGTTAAGAAAATATAGTTTTAAAAGAACTTTCGAGTGGTGTTTGGAATGCCAAAACCAAAACATCAAGATGGCGGACACAGTCACACTGTTTTATAAAGTTAAAATCTAAACATTTCCGAGAGTCAAAGAGCATAAACAAAATAAAGGATAATACTGGTAGGAATAAGGAATAGGTTCGATATCAAAAAGATGTATGTTAAAG
>LQRL01011442.1:0-14563 GCA_001703475.1 Hydroides elegans | reverse complement strand
CCAGTTATTGCTCAATGACAAAGCATAAAAACCCACATGTACAACACTTTTCCCCTCCCCATTAGAATGCGCCCTCGCATTCTCCTCAAACAATGTAAAACCATAAACTGTAACAGCTAAATACACTAATGATAATACTATACTCTAATCAAATACTCTCTTCTAAAATATAAAATTATGTTCGAACTCTAAATCACGGCAGTTACTCAGTGGTCACTTAGTTGTTTTTAATTCTAAGCATAAATTAATGTATCCTAAGGGTGCATGATAAATGATCACTGTGTAAACAAACTCAGCTGCATAAGAGTAGCATAAACTGGCGATTTTCAACAAATTTTAAGTGAAATATATTGTTTAAGCTGAAATTTAAGGGTGATGCCTGCGATAGAATTTCTTTAAAATGACATACAGTATATTTTAATCTAACTATGCTTTTTTAAACCAAGTCATCTATCGGTATGTTTTCTAGTTTTCCCGTAATATCCACTTAGAAATCATTGGTCCTCCAGTATTTGATGCCAAAATAGCTATCTAAACACTGATTCCTTGTAGTGATATTATCGATAAACGGTACATTTTTATATGAATAATGTATAGTGTTATTATTTTACAAGTCATTATCTGTGTCGTGTTAGTATAAGAATGATAAATCTGATAAAAATAATTTAATTTGCAATTTATTCTAGTAATCCTTGAAGAAATAGGATTATATATGCATTTAAATTTCCTGTTTAAGGTATAAATTTATCATAACACATAGTTTTTATTATTAGAGAATATGAAAAGTAATGTAATCAACAAGCTGGAAAGCATCAAAGGCTTTTCAAGCATTCAATCGGATCAATCTAGTAGTTTAGATTCACTAATCCATCACATAGTCCAACGTCTTGATCTTTGAACCTTCTGCATCAAATGCCTTTGTTAAGTCAATTTTACTTTGATATGTTGGAACCTTGGGCATTTCGGATTACAAAGAAATTAAAAAACAATCAAATATATTTTCAACAAGTAACTAGCCATGTTTGATAAATAACCATTTTGCAAATTATAATTGCCCATAGAAATAATTTATTTTATTTAAATGCGAAGAAAATAATTATTTTTCACTAAATTTGAAAGACTTATCAAAATTATTAAATTTATATAGTACTACACTTTGTGAATATTAAAACTCGCAATTGATTAACATCGCCTTTAACTAGGCAAACACAGGCCTAGCATCTAAGCGGTATTGTGGTCCCTTAATGTAGCTGGATTTTCTATTGAAAAAGTGTATTTTGGGGCATTTGAAATGTTATTTATTTGAAAACTATAAAACATACCGAAATGACCGAAAATATCTTAAGGTGTTCAAGATATATAGAAAAAACTGGAAAATTCTATCGCAGGCATCACTATTTAAAATCAATTTTTATTTAACATTTAATACATTGCGTCTTATGGTAAATATCCAACCCCTCCCTGGCCGATAGAAATGTACATACAATTAATGAGTACATAATGAGGATTAACTAAGTGGCCACAAAACAGGCAAAAGTAACTGCCGTGAAATGCAAAGTGTCTCAACTATCGAATTATCCTGCAACAAAAACATAAATGCGATAATCTCGAACTCTAAATGAAAAGTGTCTCTTATCTCGAATAACCCTGAAACAAAACATAAATGCGATAATCTCTGAATAACCACACAATAGCTAGAAGAGTACAAAGTCCGGATTGTCGCATCCGTGATCCGTGTCGTACTCCGGTAGCACGAGATCCACGGAACCGTCATTGTGGTCGGCGACGTCGAACTGGACGGTCACCCGCGGAAAACCTCCGCCCTCAGTAAACCCATCGATACTGATGTCCAGGAGGTCGTCAGGCAACGGAATATACTCTGGAGGCGTTGACAAAGATGGCGCCGGAGTAGTTGAGGCGACGCTAGCTGCCGACGTAGCATGAGGAGCGCTGATCGGGACGTCCTCATAGTAGTCGTCATTTAGGCCACTGATGGCTGGAGCCCCTGTGTCGGAACTCGTGGACATTGGCGATGGACCCGACGGAGCTCCGTGATCGGAACTTCGTGCTGAAGCGGGGGCTGTCGACGTAGTCGGAAGCGCTGACCCTTTGAACCGGTGCAACCCGCCGCACTTATGGGTGTTCTGATCAAGGGCCACAAAGCAGCAGATGTCACACTTTTGCAGCTTGTCGAACCTCGCCTCGAGGTACCAGTTCTGTACCGACCCATGATTCGCGCTGGCACAGTGACGCACGACGTCCGAGCGCCGGAGGGATGCCCATGAACACGACGTGCAGGCAAAATAATTATGCTTCACACTGTGGACTTATTTTATGTGCCGTCGTAGTTTTGCCACCACCTTGGCGCACACGGTACAGTAGCCACTGATATAAGGCCTATGCCAAACACGTATCAAGTTTAGTTATATTTGAAATCATTTCTGAAGGAAAGTTTGTATGAAATAACACATTCCACGATTATTAATTATATTTTTGTTTTTATGTTGTTATATAATTAAAACAAATTGTTTTATTGCAAATATTACTCTAATAGCTTGGCAAAATACTAATGATAGTGAAATGAAAAATCCTCCTCTAATTTTGATGACCATAACCATCTACATCATACACATTACAATTATTCCATTTCGAATCAAGCCATTGATGCTTACTGCTCTTGCAAGCATGGCTTTTAATACATCGAAATACCTCGGAAACTGAAATTCTACCGCAGCGTAAACTCTGTGAAGTTTTATAAAATTCCAACAACAAGATAATACAGCTCGACGCGTGGTTTCGTCTTTGTTTTCTTTAGGAAATCTTTATTCTGGTAGCCTCATATGATTTGAGAAATCAGGCGTACGATTTGTTAGGTGTTAGATAGTTGACAGCACCCAAAAAGCGAAAATCCGTTGTCGCAATGGCAATGTATTTAATAACAAAGACCTGTTTGTTTTTGTTTATATTAAGGTGACTCGTGTGTTTTGTTTTGATCAAGGAATAATGAGAGGACGCCCCATTGAAAAAAAATTCTTGAAATTAATCTAGTGAAATGGAAAAAGTCTCATGTTTTTTTATGACCATTACCGTCTACATCAAACATTTTACAATTATTCAATTTCGAATAAAGCCACTGATGCTTACTGTTTTTGCAAACATGGCTGAAAATCCATTGAAATACTTCAAAATTTCTAGTGCATGCGCAAACTCTGTAAAGTTTTGTAAAATTCCAACAACAGGATAATACAGCTGGACGTTTCGTTTCGTCTTTGAAAAACAATAATGTCGTTTGAACTGTCTCCACAAAAGGCTTGATATCTAGATAGGCATCTCACATTATCCTCTGTGGTTTCCATCCCTCTTGTTCCACATCTCTTGGAGCCACATTTACTTTGATGGCCAATACCTTCTACATCAAATACATTACAATTATTCAATTTCGAATAAAGCCACTTGTATGGTGGTAATGAATGATAAATTTTCAATGGAATAAACACATTATAAAACATGAAACCGTTATTTTCGGTAGCCTCATATGATTTGAGAAATCAGGAGTACGAGTAATTAGGTGCAAGATAGTTGACAGCATCGAAAAACGAAAATCCTTCACAATCATTGCTCGTCGATTAGTTGCGCTAATGATTAACCACAACGCGAGCAATTATTGGAGCTCGCGAACATATAAAAACATGTATTATATTTAATATATATTCGATCGATGTGTCGTTGATATCTCGTAGAGAATTGATAATAGGCGCATACGAAAACATAACAAAACATCAATATTTTATTAAGTAAATAAACTAATGATAGTGAAATGAAAAATCCTCCTGTAATTTTGATGACCATTACCGTCTACATCAAACACATTACAATTATTCATTTTCGAATCAAGCCACTGATGCATACCCTTTTTGCAAGCATGGCTGAAAATCCATCAAAATACCTCGGAAACTGAATTTCTAGCGCATGCACAACCTCTGTGAAGTTTTGTGAGATTCCAACAACAGGATAATACAGCTCGACGTTTCGTTTCGTCTTTGAAAAAAAAACAATGTCGTTTGAACTGCCTCCACAAAAGGCTTGATATCTAGATAGGCATCTCAAATCACATCATCCTTTGAGGTTTCCATCCCTTCTTGTTCCACACCTCGTCGAGCCACCTGTAAGTTTGATGACCATTACCGTCTACATGAAACACATTACAATTATTCAATTTCGAATCAAGCCACTTGTATGGTGGTAATGATGGATAGCTATTAAATAGAATAAACACCTTATAAAACATGAAATTGTTATTTTCGGTAGCCTCTTAGGATTTGGAAATCAGAGGAACGAGTTATTTGGTTCAATATAGTTGACAAACTCCAAAAAGCAATTCTTTGTGGCAATTGTCATTTCTTTGATACCAAAACTGTTTTGTTTTGTGCTTTTGTATTGTTTAAGGTGACTCGCTTAATTTGTTTTGATCAATGGATAATAAGATGACGCCTCATAAAAGAAAGTAATCTCTTCACTGTTTGTGATAAAAATCACCTTTTGAATTATGTTCGAAACATTTCATATACGTACGTGTTATTAATCGAAACTGCTTGTGCTACATTTTGTTTGCACTTTACAATTCCGATTAATATAGTCAACACCCTAAAAGCCATATCATTGTCTGTCTGTTCAATGAGATATGTAATATCTTCCCCAGCATCATCACTAACATCTGACTAGGTAGGTAGAAATCGTGCACTCTCGACTAAACCCCAAACAAATAAGAAAACTGAATATAAGTTGATCTTAAATAATTAACTTAGCTCGCAATCATTGCTGGTCGTTTGGTTGCGCTCATGATAGACCGCAACGCGAGCAATTATTGGAGCACGAAAACATATAAACAGAATTGTTATAGGTTGTATAAATTCAATCCATTTGTCGTTGATATCTCATAGAGATTTGAAAATAGGCGCATACGAAAACATAACAAAACAAAACATTAATACTTTCATTAACTGAATAAACTAATGATAGTGAAATGCAAAGCCAGATTTTACGCACTTCGAGAAAAATAATGAAAAAGTACAAACAAATATATAATAACTCAAATGGCATTATTGACACCCTCTAATTAATGGCATTTTCAACAGATGTATTAGTATATCTAAATTCCGCTGAATTGACTCTGCCTTAGATGCGAGCCAATACAAGTTTACTTCAATTTCGAGGGTTAGATGGGGGAGGTTATAACAGGTTTGTGAATTATATCATTGCATTGTCACATTGCAAATATGTGAATTTTCCCTATTCTCCTAAAGCTTAATTATAAATTCCATTGAATATCATAGGGGGCCAGATGTGGTAGCATCTTACGTTAATAATGTATTTATACTCATTTGGTTAAAGTAATGCAGCACAAATAACACACATACATTGTCGTTTCCGCTTGTTTCTGGGGTCTCCTTGCAGCTGTGGCAATATTGACTTCAGTCAGTGTTTACATCAGTATCACACTAGGTTTAGTCTGAATGTATAACATGTAAATTTCTAAATCCAAAAGCAGACACCCGAGTTGTTTCCATGTGGTGGAAGGTGTGAAATCCTATGGTTTTTGTGATCATACCATCCCTTATTAAAGAGATGCGCACAGTGCCACAGTTGATATAGGGGAGACGCAAGAGTAGTGTCAGTAACCATGTACACCACACGTCGTATAGATGTTAATTTATCAGCGATAAACATGCGCTGTGCTGCACATATATGAAAGAGCCATGTCCACTCATTATTTGGAAATAGCGGTTTGTGAAAGGTTTATTTTACCTGGGAATTAAATTGTTTAGGCAGTGTGTTAATTAGTCGATTGATATATTATTTTTGGGCTTGGGGAGCAAATATGTGAAACACAATGCAATTGCTACCAAGCATTATGAGCTTCGGCAAATCTTAGTGTAGCGTTTCCACATGATGTCATGGCTATATGATACGTTTGGTTTGATTAATGGTCCATTAAATAACGTGTAAAATTTGACAAATAGATTTCATTCCGTAAATCCAGTGATAAGTCCTCTTTAGAGTAATCAATCCGATGGCTCTCTAATCCACGAGAGGATACCAACGGTTGCATATCGGAATCGAGCCATGATAGTGTGATTTCGAAGTGAAAGATAATGATGAGCAAACCAACTGCAGTTAAGACAAGAACCACTGTGATATACTGTTAATACATATCAGCTGTTCTCAAATGAGGCAGTGTTACCTTTAGATTAAGATATGTTGCATAATAACGTTGAAATTAGACTCTATAATATAGCAGACTTATCTAGCAAATAATATCTGGAGAGCTCGCTCACATAATAAGGGTGTGCTTTGATTGTTTTGGTAACAAATATGAAACTTGTTTCCAGAATATCATCATTAATGTTCAATTTACATATATCTTATATTTTTGTTATATTCTGATCAACAATATATTTGATCGGCAACCAGGCTAGCTTAAACCGGGAATATTGAATGCTTGAATAAGAATTGGATGTTTGAAGACTGAAACACATAGGAATAAACATAAATTTACCTATGCTTATGTCATGCTAGAAATAGCCACTTTTGACTAGTTTAGTTACATCGTGAAAAAAACTAGGCTGCTTTTCTCATATGGGTTTGTTAATTTAGTCTATCAGTATGTAGAAAGTGTTTGCTCTCGACTAAACCCCAAACAAATAACTTACTTTTTTGCAAGCAATGCTGAAAATCCATCGAAATACCTCATCAACTTAATTTCCAGCGCATACGCAAACTCTGTGAAGTTTTCTAAAATTCCAACAATAGGATAATACAGCTCGACCTTTCGTGTCGTCTTTGAAAAATAACAATGTCGTTTTAACTGCATCTAAAAAGGCGTGATATCTAGATAAGCATATAAAATCACAACATTCTTTGTGGTTCCATCCCTTCTTATTCCTCACCTAATGGAGTCATCTATAGTTGTTGATGATCATTACCGTCTACATCAAACAAATTACAATTATTCAATTTCGAATAAAGTCACTCGTATGGTGGTAATGATGGATAGTCATTTAATGGAGTAAACAAATATAACAAATGAAATATTTTTTCTGGTAGCCTCATATTCAATCAGTTTGTCGTTGATATCTCGTACATAATTGATAATAGGCGCGTACGAAAATATAACAAAACATCAACACTTTCATTAACTGTATAAACTAATGGTAGTGAAATGAATAGCCAGTTTCTACGCACGTCCAGAATTTAAAAAAAATAAAAAAGAATTTTAATGGCCATTATTGACACCCTTTAATTAATGGCATGTTAAACATATGTATTAGTATATCTAAATTTCATCTGAAGTGAATATGCCATAGATGTTCATATTTTTCTACGCAAACACATAAAAGCAAATTTGCTGATAGCTCGTGTCTTGATAATTCGTCGTGAGAAGAGAAATGCTTTTGACAATTTTGACATTGAGGACGTCCGTTACAATGTTTCTCTTGACGACGAGCACTTCCATTTGTAGAAAACGTCTTTGTACAAAAACGACACATTTTCCCACATAAATTTACATGACAATTCTTCACGTGAAGCAAATTGCTTTTGACATTTATGACAGGTTCGCTTTTCTACACATTAATTTTCATGACTAGACTTGCTACTTTTGGTGGAAAAAGAAGTTTGACAATACCGACATTTTTTGTGAGTGGATGTGATACATATTGTTTGTATTAGTCGTTGATGTGGCAGAAGAGTAAATGGAGGTAGAAGGGCTGGATGAATCGTGCTTGCGGTCGTGGGTGAACTGAATATTGCAGATGTAGATGGTTTAGGATCGGAAGTGGTGGGTGCTGTGTATGATACATTGCCGTTTGTCTGAAACACATCATAGCTTTAAAAATTATTTTTCTGCAGATTCTTCGTAGATTATAATTATTCATTGTGCAGTAATTCTCAAAATGTTAATGGTATAAATAATTACCGTGAAGTAATTTTAATATTGGTTGCAATATAAAACATTTAATTACCTCAAGTCCAGAGCCTTGTTGCACAATATCACCACCTTCTATAAGATTTGTAAGTTCTTAAGAGGAAAGATCTAAGATGTCTGGGAAGTCGGCAAATTGTTGTAGGGGCTAGTCGTTCAAAGATGTATCGAGAACCTAAAATAAAGAAATTATATATTATTGAAATCATAAAATCATATTTTGCCTTAAAAATATACATAACTTCATAAAGATATATTATCATGCCATATACAATTACATGTTCGTATATTTTATTATGTCTTATACAAATCAATTATCTTATAAATTTATTTTATTATGCCTAAATAAAATTGCGATATAATAATTATATAACCGTGACAAAATGAATACTATCACAAAACGATTTATCATAGAGTTATTTAAATATTTCTAAGATTACGATACATTTTTAAAAGTTAAAAAGAGAAAATGAGAAATAGTTTTACATACATGAATAACAGGATTAAAATAATTGCTTAAATACTGTCATAATTTTCTTACCTGATAGCTTGTATTCATTCGTATAGGGTTAAGCTCCCGCACATCTACAAAGTCCATGTACTCCACAATGCTGACGGGTGAAAATCGATTAGCCGTGGTGAAATCCATTTTTCCTCTTCTTTCGTATATCCATTTATACCGGAATATAGGTATATTCACTATCAGTCTCGTTCTGGGTAAATTCACAATATATTTTGTAGACTATTAGTCCAATCGAGGTTCTCACCTATTGAACAAACAATAGGTGAGAACAATAGAACAATATGTGAAAACAATAGGAGTCAAAGGAGGATCACAGGGGTTCACTACACTACTCTCACTCATATCTGAGCACTGTTGAATAAGCATGCGCCGTATTTGAGCCCATGTAGGGTTGGAGTTTTGGTCTGTGAATTTAATGAATTGATCGGTCGCCGGCCCTTTTAACGTCTGAAAACATTACGTTCTATACGTTTCTTCCCCCACCTCTCACACTTTTGCAACACGCTCTAAATCGGATAACCAATCTTTAAATCGCCTTCCCCATTCTCAATTAAAATCACAAATCTGTTTCCCTATTCTACCCGCCCTTATTTCCTTTTGAAGATTTGAAAACGAAAGTAAGAGTTGAACATCCATGTCTTCCCTTTACATAATACAATAATTCGATTGGTTAATCCTCGTTTAAAATGAACTCTTTAGATTATTTCCAATTTTTAACAAAACAACATATTTATAATAAATATTGCTAAATAATTGTCTCACTCGTTTTTCACTCGGGATGACAGTTCTTGATCTGAGACGACACAGCAGCATGTGTTGAAGGAGTAGAAAGTGTAGAAACGGTGGGCTGTCTTCTGTGTGGCGGCGAATATTAATACAAACAGTGAAAAGGAACTGCAACAATGATTGGGCGGTCAGTGATGTTGATGTCGCCGAGATCGATGACAATAAAGGGGACAAAGCAATGTAGGTATCAATTTGCGTTCAACTACAGCAAAGGTGACACTGAACAGTCAGTGACTGTGAGAGATAGATTATTTAGTTTCGGCGAATATGTAACGCATATTCGCTCGAATTGAAACCTTATTTTATTGCGACAGTCCTTATGCATACTTAGACACAATCATCTATATGGTTTACGTCATCTTATCACAAACACAAATTGAATTAATTTATGAATTTAAGAAATCCATTTCCTTGATATATTTATCTATTTCCCGGTAATGCACTATCAGAGAACATTACTAGCCTTGGTCATCTAATCATACAATTATACAGTTAACGTAATTGAATCTACTTAAGTTTTTTCTTTAAAGTTCCAATCAATTATAATAATTAATAAAACAATAAACCTATAAAAATAACATGAAACGTCAATCTGCATTCCTTACTTTCTTAATTTGAAAGTTTGTAGGATGTTTCCCTTTTCAAATAGAAATACGAATCAACCCACAAATTCCACAACCTTATCGCATGTTACATATCAAATAGACATTACCCGTACACTGATCAACAGTCCATTTACCTCCACATGATCCTAAAGTTTTATTTATGTTTAACATTCAGAACAGTTGAACAAAACAATAGTACAAAAAAACTTCCGATAAAGGAGTATTTATTTATAGAATATTTTTTAACATATATTGCATAATATAACAAAGTTCATTGATTTAACCTAGGACTATTATTTTGTTTCATTTAGTACTAGTTTCTTGAACACATAAAAGCGATTTAGCTGATTGTGTTAAATATGTCATTTTGTCCGTTTATCTCATTTTTTCCGTCATAGAATTTTAAACTATTAGGAAGCTATGTCAGGTAGGGTATTCGGTAAGGTGTTCGGGAAGCAAAATACCGGAACCCATCCAGCTTTAATCTGAAAACAAAGGGGCAAGATTCATGTTAGATAATGTTAAAAGTGCCTCAAACATCTAGTGGCCTGTCGGACTACCACTTTTAAAAATCTGATGGTCCGGCGGAAAATCCGGTGGCCTCGGGCCACAGGACCACCGTTAATTTCCATTCCTGTATTATAATCCTATTTATTTTAAATCTAAGAAAAAAATGTAATAGTTAATTAATTTTTTCTAAGCACTAAGTATTAATGGCCTGGCAGAACACTACTTAGCCTGCAATAAATATTAGAATTGGTCTTACTAATTTTGTTTCAACATATGTTTCAACAAATAAATATAGATGTGTAGAACGCATATTTCTTAATTGTATTAATAACAGATACAACTGTTGGAATGAATTCGTATATTTAAACATATGCAATTAAAAAAGAAAGTGAATACATGCATTTGTTCATTCTTGATTAAGTATACGCGGTGCAGCTGTAGCCCCTTTCTCAAAATGCACTTGCTCTCCCGATAAATTATGTTGCTTTACATGCTCTTGCATATGACTTCCGAATTTTTCGAATGGTACATGTGTAGTGCAAAGGAAAGGGGAAATTGCCGAAAATACTTCAAAGGGGATCATGTGTGAAGGGGGTACCTCCCCCATTTCCTCCCCATAAAGAATATTATCCCAATGGCGAGGACTCTAATATCTACCTCAATTAAACCAAATAACCAGTCCTTGCACACTGATTGTAAAACATAATGTTCATCTGGCAATGATTGCTTTTGTTTTTGATATAATTTTGGGTTAATACTTATCACGTATTTTCTCAATTTCTCTTTTCAATATTTTTCCGTTATTCACACTCTTTCATTTCAATAACATTATAACTCTGACTCTTTATAAATTCATTTTTTTCTATAGTTCGTTGTTTACATTTTGGTTGCCTTTATTTCCACTGTTTGTTGCAGTGTCTGCTCACATATATCACCGTGATGATAGCACCCTTGGACCTCATAGACTGTATTCGTTGCGTAAAAGAACCCATCTACAGGATATAGGCCAATACGTACCTCTTTGTTTTAAATCAGCCTATGTCTTATTGATATGTCTTCTGCGACAAGGTCAAGCCAAACAATACATTGACATTAATTTAACATATGGTTCCAGTTAGAATAAATGTACTTTCAACAAAACAACCCGTTTCAAAGGGTTCCTGTTTCGATTAAACGTATTATGCATTAACATCCTCGCCGCGAATGGCTTGAAAAGGTTTATATGTATTGCCTTGTATAAACGTCACGTTTACTTTATGTTTTCGCCTAAAGATAATTGAAGGTCCTCTGAAGCTTTGGATGGTTTTGAATATATCTTATGTTTCGTAATTGAATAATGGGAAGTTAGGGTTCGTCCAGTCATATTACATTTTGCGAGCGATTCCTGGAACAGACACCGCAACTTTGAATAAATCAATTTTTTTTTTTCTTTATAGAACGTTTGTATAATCTGTACAGCTTTAACGAAAGGATTTTACGTCTAAATTTTTGTACCATTCCAAAAAATCTCTAGTCCTTTCATACTACCAAACTTCTTGTTACCATTGGTAATTTTGATGACCCTCACCATCTACATCTAAAACATTAATACATTTCAAAGCCGAATCAAAGCTATTATAAGGCGGAAGATAAGGGTAATCAAATTTTTGAACCGAATCGACAATCTGGTAAGGAACAAATCCCTTCTTTTCGTGAACATCGAATGCTTTGAAAAAAAACGAGGAATAGCTTACACTAGGTGCCAAGTAATTTGTCACATCTAGAAACCTAAAATTTTCTGTCAAAATACAAGTATAATTATTCGACATTTTATAATGAATGCACGATCATCATGTGCTAAATTCAAGTGTTTTGCTAATTTCTCCTTCAGTAAAGTCAAGTTGTATTCTCCACCATTAAATGAGAGTATTGGTACTTGCGCACAATATGCCCTTCATCGACCATAAACACTGTATAATGTCATTTTTGATAAACCTATTGGGATTTTGTTCTTGGTCAGACTGTCAGGTCTTGGTCAGGTATGTCTGTTTCTATTCGATCTTTGAGAATAGTGTCTACGTCATGAAATCATACATTTTGATCTATACCTCTATAGTCTATAAAATCGTAATCATCCGAAACTAAACAATCTTCTTCAAAGTCCTCTTCGTTGTCGTCAGACACTTTATTTTCAGATGGTTTGATATAATAGTAGTGTACTGACCGCATATATTCCTCGTTTTAATCCTATTGTTCTCCACTATTGTTCGCTCAATCCATACAATGCTCCCTTTTCATTTTACCCTATCTAAACATCTTAATGTCTAATAAAGGTATCATTCTATTATATTTATTTTATCGCGCACCTTCATTAGCGATAGAGAATTCTTTACCGACCAAGCGGGCATTTTGAAGTGCGCCTTCGGGCGCAGAGCACCCTCAGGCAAGGTTCGCACAATGTATGTGCGCAAGGGGTCACTTTGACCCAAAAGGGAGTATATAGACAAACTGGACACTCCCACGTTCTTTTGAATTGTTCATATTCCGGGTACTCCTCCCAAAAAAGGGTTGATATATCCAGGCCGTAAAGGGCCTCAGTAATGAAGGCCTCATAATAGAGGTCTTCGTCAACTCGTCTTTAAAAGATTGCTTGTATGTTGTCAATTTATAAAAAAGAACCCGAAATCATAACTTAAGGTATGTTGCAGTTAAATATATATTCGAATCAAACAACTTACGCAAATATCCATTCAAAAAAAGAACCCGAAATCATAACTTAAGGTATGTTGCAGTTAAATATATATTCGAATCACGCAACTTACGCAAATATTAAAATTCTTTATTGTATCGGAACCATTCAAAACCGTGTCTATGGCACCGCTTTTCATGGTATGTCAACTTACCATACAATGCTCCTCTTTCCTTTTACCCTATCTAAACATCTAAATGTTTAATAAAGGTAAATCTACTAAGTATATTTCTTTGGAATCAAATGTTTTTAAAGTCTTATGGAAATGTAACAGCATATCACCAGTTCTTAATTTGAAGTGATACTTTAGAATATTAAGTCTGGTAGTACTGACCATTATTGCCTCCACATTGTTTGATGTGTCTAAATAACATTCCCGGTGTGTTATGCAAGGCACCACATTCTGCACAAGGAAAAGTATTATCTGCCATGTTGTCTTTTGAAAGATTAGGAACTGAATGGTGCATGATTGATGCAACTACTTCTTCTATATCCGTTGCCTCGTTTTCAAAACGGCTATGTTTATCAAATGAAGCTTCATTGCAATTGACGTATTTAGAGTTTTCACAATATAATTTAATCTCAAAATCTCCACCACCATCAGCCGTATCAGTTTTGAATCGTTTGTCACTTTGATCATCAGTAAATATATCATATTGTTCGTCACGTTGCTCATCAGTAAATATATCAGATTTGAATCCGTCGTCACTGGGTGTATTTTGCTTTGCATCGATCACCGAATATCCATAAGGCTTGTCTATATCCGTTTCATAAAGTTGTAAACATTCATCCAATCGACCAGGAAACATAAATGACCCAAGCGTACGAATTTAATCTTGACTCATGGGCGATTTAAAAACAATCATGTATTGAGTATTTCGTCTTTGTGTCACTGCATTTTTACCAGGAGGAAAAATACTTTGTGTCAAATTGATAACACTTAGATTTCTGTGATGTGACCCTTCCGTGTATAATTCTGCAATTTTAGGGTCTACAGCCGCCAGCGACATCATATCATCACACATTATGACATTGTTTTTATTAACATTGAATAAATCATCATTATCAAGGTCATCCGGTATACCGCTGATAAACTCAATATTTGGTATAATTTCTTGCATTTGATCATATAATGGTTGCCAGCGTTTGTAAAGATAAACGATACGGTCAGGACTAGGACATATTTTATTTCTCTTCAGCATTAATTAATTCAATAACATGGTTTTTCCAGATCCAGTGGGCCCCCATCCTTATTGTTTTCTTAAGAAATAATAACATGTGTTTTTTTTTTAACAAAGTCAGGTAAAGAACCGTTACCTAGTGGAAAGCAAGTATGATATAAATTATATAGAATGTTTGGTTTCCATTTTGAATAAGGTCTAAGTCTCTCTACATAAGTAGAGTATTGTGCTAAAGACAGCCTCTTTCCT
>LQRL01011441.1:5016-15447 GCA_001703475.1 Hydroides elegans | reverse complement strand
TTCTCGGATTCATGTTGCTGTTAACGAGGGATTTGTATGTTGGAGATTATGATAGAGCACAGGAACGGCTGGATAGTGTGTGGCAGAATTTCTGCAATTTTATAGCATTTGTGTGGGAGCTGTTACTTGCCATTATTGAACACACTTGGAATTTTGTGTGCGTTTGTGTTGAATACCTCTTCTATGGGACAAAACTCGGTTTGGAGTACACAGCTCATGGCCTTAAAATTGCCGGTGAAGAAACGTTTCATTATAGTAAAATCGCAGCTCAATATACCTGGGCTGGTTTACAAATAGCCGGTCAACATATGAAAGAAGGCGCGAAAATAAGTCTCGAATATTTCATATATGGTGCTAATGAAACTGCCTCATTCTTATGGGCAGGAACCAAATTAACTTGTTCTTACATATACGCGGCGACGTGTATTTGCTTGCATTACATTGCTATAGCAGCGTCAACAACTGGAGATTACGTCGCACATGGCTCGAAAGTTGGCGCCGAATATACCGTAATTGGATCAAAGTACGCCGCCGATGGAATTTCGCGCGCCGCTGCCTACTCATATGAACACGGCTCGATCGCGTTGAAAGAAGGCTCCATTCGCTTCGTGAAATATTCCTTTTATTTCATGACTAATTTCCGAGAAGCGAGTTATGAAGCGAGTGTCTGGTCATGGGAAACAACCAAATGGATATTGGCTAACTTATGGGTTGGATCAATAGAAGGTAGTATCATGTTATGGGAAGGATCAAAGATCACTGCAAACGCGACCTATCATGGCACTATCTCTACTGCCAATGGTATCGCTACGTTTAGCGTTGCGTCGTATGAGTTCGGTAAATCCGCAAGTATCTACACGACGGAAAATGTAATCTATGGCACCAATGCGACATGGGAATTCACGAAAACCGCCACAGAATACACAGTTTACGGTGTAACAACGGCGGCACAGAAAACAAAGGACGTAACGGTCGCGACTGCAACGGCTATATACACCACAATTGACTACATAGTTCGTAGTATTTATCAAGGGACTGTGACAGTATGTGATTTCCTATACACGTGGATACGCAAATGTATCGTCACAACAGGGCGATTTATGCATGTAGCATTGAATCAATATGGTCTGAGATGGCTTTATGCCGCCTCTGCTATGGTGTGGGAATGGATTAAAATTATAAGCATCATTTTATGGAATTTCATCAGTGAACTAGTTGTTATGCTTGCTAATGTAGTGATTTCTATTGTGACCACAGTTTACAATATTTTGTATGTCCTGTTGAGCTTTGTTTACCAAGTTGTTACCACGGTACTTACTATTATCAAAACCACTGTACGAGGTCTTGTCTTCTGTGTGAAATCGCTGTTTAAAGCAGTGATATGGGTTCTCGAGGAAACTCTTTTCGCCTATATGTACATGATGACCAAGTACAACTATTATCGCGAAATTATATTTGCGTTCTTTATTGTCATTTTGTCAATTTATTGCAGCGGGCTTATTCGTGATCGCAATCTCTATGAGGAGAGCGACGGGTTTAGTTCAGATGAAGACGCGGTCGATAATGGGTATCTTGATTTTGAAATAAGCCCCGATAAAAGACCTACCACTGAAAAGGTGAAAACCACCAAAAACGAAAGCGAAACCAGAGTAGAAACCGAAAGTGAAATCATTGAAAACGAAAGTGAAAGTGATTATGCGGCGGATGATGAAGGGGATAAGTCACAAAAAGCACAACGAACAAAATCACCAAAAAGGAAAAGGACCTCACCTGAGAGAACCGAATTACACATGACACAATCGGCACCTGCCTTTGTATCTCCTTCCTCTGGCACAAAACCCAAGAAAACAGCCACCGTGAAACCAGTTCAACGAACCATGAACCCAGCTCCAGACACCGCTGTTCCTCCAGCATACACAAAGCGACAGGCCCTACCAAGCTACGACGATCATCTTGCCCTATCATCCGACAGTGACGAGGAATTTCGCTTAGATCAAGATGTACCCGATTTCATGCACCTTACTGATAGTGAAAACGAGATGCTACCCTCGGATGAATTGCCGCCCTCGCCACGTGACCCTGATAGAAAAAAGGCGTCACATGTTCCTTCGCAGCCTATTGCCGTACCTGACAAGCGTGATATACCAAGTGCAGATGTGGATATAGAAGACGAATTCGCCCTACCGGAAGATGTAAGTGAAGACGAAGAGCAAGAACCAGTCGCAGCAGCACATGAAGGAGCACGTGATCAAGGGGTGAAGGATGAGTCACATGATCTGGAAGATGATATGGCGTCAGTTGAAGTTGATGAGGCATACACGCCTACTTCGGAAAGCGGAGGCGACCAGGAAGTTCCTGATGTTGGTGCAGTGGAAATTTCCACAGTTGCTTGTGACTCATCAGTGGAAAATTCCACGGTTGAGTCATCAGTAGGTGCTCCTGAGTCACATGCGGCCGCGCGAATGGAACGCTGGGAAGACAGAGTTGCTGGTTTGAGGCATGCGGATTCAACTGATGTCACAGAGACTTCCGTTTCAGAAAGTTTAGAGGCTAGTGTCGCCAGTGGAAGCAACGTAGAACAACAAGATGCCATTGGCGAACAGGGACAGTCTGAGGAGCAATCTGATAAGTCTGAACAATCTGAAAATGGAGTGTATACTGAAGAAGAGGTTGTGTTTGAATGTGATGAGTTTGGTAACCCAGTTTGATAAGGTGTGTGTTATTGAAGAGATTGATAGGGTGTTTTCGTTTGCGTAATAGGCAAGATTTATTTATGAGATTTTTTTGTTCATGAACAAAAAACAAATATATCTGAACAATTTTTGTATGTGTAGGCACTTTGGGCCAGTTTCACAGCCTTAGCCTAAACTTGGTTTCCGTTTGACTTTGTTATAACAAACATTAGGGGTGTGTTCCATGGCCCGGGCCGGGCTGTGGCTCGGAACAATTTCGGAACAATGACAATTGGTATTGTTAACATTTCAAAACTTTTTAGAGCTTTCCAAATTGTTAATGTATCTCATAATTTACATATTTATGAATATTTTACGATCATTTTATGTATTTTGAGAAGCCCAAGAGCCCAATTCCCTCAAAACAAAAACAAAACTGCAATCATATAGATTTGAAGTGTACTAATCTACGAAATCTGTCGAGAGTGGTCTCCATCGACAAGTTGTATTCATACTTTAAAATAAATTAGACTTGATCGTTAATTCTCATTGACACCACCCTAATGGCATGTAATGCACGGGATTAAACTGAGACCGTATGTATTCAATATACTAGCGCCAATGGCGCGAGCACTTTTTAAGGATTAAATTAAGATAACTCAAGATAACTCAATTATCTGGACCTGGAAAAACTGGAACTTAAAGTTTAAGAGATTCGATGTGTTTTTTGTAAGTTTTAAATTCCAGAATTTTTTTTGGATTTCATTTAATTTTTAATTTCCAGATATTTTCTTGTCTGGAACAAGCAAACGCTAAATTCAAGGATTTTCACAGTTGCTGCCACCTATGATTCGCATTTCTAGTGTATGTATATGCCTTATATATGCAATTTGTTGTTCCGAACTGGCCCGGCCCTGCCAGAAGAAATGGTCTGTCCCGGCCCGGCCAGTACCAGCCCGACATAAACTGTCCCGAAACACACCCCTAACAAACATGAAAACCTAGTCTTGACTTAAGCTGTGAAATGGACCCAAAGTTTATGTTTTAGATTTGTAGACAATCGTTGCAGAATGTTACAGTTAATTAGTGTATTGAAAGTTTGTTTTGGTGTGTTTTGGTTATGTTTGGTGTGATGAGTGTTTTTTTTATCGATAAAAGTCGGAACAAGTGATTACTTGGTCTCTCATCTCGATTCGATAAATAATAAATGTGAATTCATGATGTTTAAAAAAAAAATCGAAATCATGAGCGTTATTATTGAATCGGTAATCTTACTTTTGTTCATACCTATTCGGCGAACCTTCAAGCTCAAAGTTTTACATTTTTACATTTATCTTATTACATTGTATATTTGTGTTTGATCGTCACCAAACGGAGCTATTTTCGCTAAGCCCTTACAAGTCTCCCATCAGATCCTGATAATGTTTCTAAAGTTGTTGTTTATTTGTTAAATTTTATGCTTTTCGTGCTATCGATTATAAAATGCACATTGGGTTTTGTATATAATTGTTCCATGCTTATTTATCTTTGCAATTTTGTATGCGCCCGATATATACAGGGTAAATTTTGTTGTAAAGCTACTATGGTTAAATGCGATATGTTTATACGAAATAGTTATTTGCTTCTAGCAATGTAGTGTAGTGCAATATTTAGTATTGTGATCGATATACAAATTGTATTTTATTCTGCCTATCTATGCAAAATACCAATGTACATATATGTTATTCTGTACAAACTGACACTATGATATATACATGTAGTCTCCGGTATATATTTGATAAGAGTATTGCATAAATTTTACAATATGGTTATGATCATTTTATGAAATTTAATCTACAGTTATATCGAACTGTACAAAAAATTGAATCTTAATGTTTAGTATGGATTTGTAGTCGTAAGTATAGTTGCAGCTTTCAAATATATTATAAGAAATTATTTTACTCGGCTGGACTGAAATCTAAAGGCGTTTTTAATCATTCATTATTATCTTTATAAATGTATTATGCAATTCATTTTTCTAAAATTAATGTTTAAATTAAGTGATACGCTTTGAAATTCAGTGTATCGATATTAATTTAATCGAAACTCGATTGTTTGTTATTCCTAAATTTATTATTTTTCAGTAGGAAACTGAAACGAATTATTATACAATTGATTGGATCTCATTATTTGTAACCTTGCATGCTGTCACCATTTTTGCATTATATGAAATATATATACGTTTAACATAAGTGCAACTTTCAGACCTCGGAGATTTTAACAAAATATTTACAAACAGAAAAGCACAACCAAATATATGCTACTGCACCTTGAATCCAAGTAACACTTTAATTTAATCCATGAGCAAATGAGCAAATCGACTTGGATAGATATACACTATTGGTTTATTAATGTTTGATGTAAGATTCACTGTCGCATTGCAGTTGTGTGCCATACGAGTGTTTTCATGTTTTGGCTTTGATGTTATGTTAACGATATACAATGTCGTGTATTATGCTTATTTGTACGCTCATGTGACTATGGCTATAAGGGTTGCTGGTTAGGTTAATTTTAGATGCCGCTTCAATTAAGGTTAGATCATGTTTATATTTAGAACATTGAAAAATGGACTTTATTTCTAGTCAAGATTATCCCGGAACAATTTATTGTAGCAGTGTTTTATTATATATAAAGCAGGAAACAACTAAGGTTATGAACACAATTGTTTTAATAATAATGACGAACTGTTCACGAATGAAATCGACCTTATCGAAAATATATATTTAGCTTATATTGATTTTCCACGTTGTTTTGATGTGGTCCTTAAATAAGCGTAAACCAATGTCATAATAATGATAATCATGGTGTTTTTACTCAGAACGAAAATGTTATTAATCAATAAGGAGCCGAAATTTGATGTGATCAGTTTGATGTGTATTTTACAGTAACCGCAATATTTGTGCTTCCGTTAACCAGCCTTGTTTTAAATGAAAAAATGTTAATGAAATAAAAATTAAAATCGTGAGTTTTATTTTTATTTACATTTTTCTACAATTCAGTCTTTAACATAGCGACCCGTCGCTAACATTCATTACATTAATTCGTTTCCACTCGATATTGAAATGCAAATGCATTTGTTAACATTAATTAGAAGTAATTTAATCATTGAAATTATTTAATAAAACTAAAGAATTTATTTAGTAATACACATATAAACCGTTTAGTTTAATAAAGCAAATATGAATTTTATTACATAATCCAACCTATTTGCAGACATTTTAAACCCAGGTTTTTATTTAAAGCATGGAACGAATCTTAAATGGTTGACATTAAAATGATTTATGAAAGCCATATAATATCCAGAAACAGATTACATGTATACAGTTATGAACATCACAATCTTCCCAAAATATATGGAATCTTATAGTGAATCCCTTTATTCCACTTAGAGGCTTGAGTAACTAGAGCTAATGCTCTTTATTTCTTTATTCTTAAGAATTTTACCCCAAGGCGACTGATACAGGATATAGCCCTTTTTCTCAATTTTGAGCTGTCAATATCACATTATAATTTTAAGTACAATCCTTAACATGACACCAAAACCATACGCTGACACAGAGTTATCATGAAGCTGTTTCTTTCGCTGCTTTCTTTTTCAACTTCCTCTGCTCTTTGTCCCACTTTTCTCGCTTCTCTTCCAAGGCCTTGGCCTAACAAATACATACAAAATGGTACATTTATCGAATCTAGTTGGGATGCTTGTCTCAAACTATCTTAACATGTTATATTTCTCTTATTTAAGTAAAAATGCTGATTTCCCAAAGCAATCAAATGGAACGGCATTGATGTTGATTGAACTATTTGATAAAACTATCTATTACATTATTTTTCAAGAGTGGTAGGTTTATATTTTTTCTCGACACCAAACTCTGTTAAAAATTCTTATAAACTTTAAATACACTGATAAAATTTGGCAATCTTCAATGTGATATTCGAGATCTCAAATAAATAAATACCTATAAATAACTAGAACATTCAAAACATTTAAGAAATCTACGCCAAATCACAGTAATGGCCATGGGATAGCGTACAAACGGGCTTTCAAACTCACCTCTCTCGTCTTCCTCTTCTGCCCATACACGATCTTCTTATACAGATTCTTCTTCTTCTTGGGAATCATCATCTCGCCCAATTTCCTCTCCTCATCCGCTTGCTTCTTTGCCATCTTCTGTCGCTCGTCCTTTTCGAGTTGGCCCGAGGCTACGCCCATGTTTTGCTGTGGAGAAGAAAATACCGATATTTTGAATAATCTAACTACTCACTCACTGTTACTTTATGGTCGTGTTCAGCAATTTCCAGCGTTATGTTAAGATTTGTTCTACATTGTATATTTCTGAGCCCGCCTTTGACTATTTAGATTTTACCTTTTTTGTGTCCCTGTTCGAATCGGTTAAAATATTTCACATTTCCTTGCCAATATATAATTTGTTGAATGATACATATGTTTGTGTAAACGCGAATCATTTCACCCATCTCCCTGCTTTGCCCTCGTAATCTTATCGTCTTCGCCTCCTTTAAAATAAACAAAACACATCAATTTACCTTTCTGCGCGCCTTGTCACTGGTTTTCGCTTTCTTTGCGGGCTGTTCTTCGTCTGTTTCTGACTCCGAGGAGACAGCCGCCTTTCTTTTTTGGCGCGTCTCGGTGTATTTGCGTTCGGCAGCAAGGATTTCTGGTTAACAATAATTATTCATATTTTAAAAGAGTTTTTTTGATAGGAGAGTAATTTAGAAAAAAAAATACAATAGCCAATACATGGAACGTGGATATGATACACAATTGATAAAGAGGAATAAGAATGCTAAATAAATAAATATGCTCCTTGCAAAGCACTTCAAGAAAATTATTTGAAATAACCCCGATTAAGGTTCACGCTCATTATATAAAATGTGATATGGGACCTATGTAAAAAGTCTTCACTTATCCGATATTTCAGGTAGAAATTCTTAACAAGTAAACAAGTTTCAACACTATTGTAACTAGAATTTAAACATGTTTTCTTTGTCCGTCAAAATATGAAAACACGTACTCTGTTCGCCCTCATCTGCCTCAATATCACTATCAACAATCGCTTCGTCTTCTTCCTCATCGTCGTCAATCATGTCCCCGGCATCCACCGCCGCCTCCTCGTCACTACTCTCATCTTCCGCCACGCCTGATCGAAATGGAAAATCAAGGGATCGTTAAAACGTTTTTGTCAATGACAGTACACGGCCTACATGATGTTACACTCTTTTTCAAAATCCTCGTCACTACTGTCATCTTCCGCCACGCCTGATGAAAATATTAAATGAAGGAATATAGGGGAATTCGCATCGAGAATGCACCTATTATTTAACGGGCATAGATCCGGGCACTTGAAATCACATTAGCATTCACATTAACATTTAATCGGAGGTAGAGCCTCCTCGTCACTGCTCTCATTTTCCGCCACGCCTGATAAAACATTTAATGAAGCGATTTGAATTTTTGTGTACATGGCGCCCTCTTGAAATTTCACTATACAGGTGTATATCTAGGTGAAAGAGGTACTTTCAATTATTATACCCGTGAATTATCTTTTATCATTTACGATCTTTTCGCTTGATTGCAGATAATAATGCTCTATGGGCATTCGACATCTCTAGTTAAACATTTATTTCTACTTAACAAGGCTGAGTACTGAATGAAACTGTTGTACACGCATACTGAACATACGTGCATTGACTTACTGATAAACTCGCTCACCACTTTGGCCCAAATACCGAAAATCATTTAATGACTGACAAATACAAGACATCTTATAACCAAACATTCCATACCTGAATCGGACGTTGTTTGTCCCAAGAGCGCGCGTTTCTCTGGCGGCATATAATCGCCCTCGCCTTCCTCCACAAACGGACTCAAATGCGGCGGCAAGATGGCGCCGGGAAAGTAGTCCTCGACCGGAAGCAAGCGCTGCGCATTGATACAATCGAACACCCACTGAGGTTGAACGTAGTACCTTGATTAAGCGAACAGACATGGGATTAAATTAATTATATGCAATTAACTCTTTCGCTACCGCGTTATGACGTAATTTACTCTTCCCAAATACCGTGAATAATTACGTTTCGCCCTTTTAAGAATATCATCAAGTTCATTAAACTGAAAACATTATTTAGACTAACCATTTACTAAAAATAATGTTCGAAATATATATTCATATTTTTAGATAAAATTCAATATTTGTGAATGAAAAAATATCAGAACCGAGATTTGAACCCGGGACCCCTGGCATGAATGACCAGCCACTTAGCTGCATAGGCCACGCCTCCATCTGCTAATGAGCGACCGATTTATGTCATAATTATTTCGTTAGACGCAATTATAGATCCCAAAAATCATTATGTCAATGACCTTTCAAATAGATATACAGTTTGCTGAGTTTAAAAAGAGCTTGTTTTCTTTTAATATAATAATTTATGAATCAGGAAATTCATCATGCATACATAATTCAGCATATTTGAGGGAAAAAGGCATAGACTTTTATCTTTTTGGAGTAATATTAACACAGCTTGACAATTATTGGTCGTGTTTCTTTATTGTCAGCCAAGTAAGCCAATTCAGCCAATTCAGCCAAGTCAGCTAAAAACGCGTTTCTTTATTGTCAGCCAGTTAAGCCAAGTCAGCTAAGTAAGCCAAAACCTCAGCCAGATGGAAGCTGGCTTAACTGGCTGAAGTTTATCACGTGACGCAATGTTTTGATTTTACGTTTTGTTTATTTTTTGTTAAGATTATGTTTCAAAGTTCAAATGTGACTTTTCGATTGCAATATGTATCCAAATAAACAGTTCAACCAATTTTATAATTGTTTGAGTCGGATTTTGTTCAAAATGCTTCGAATTATATTCGGCCTGACCTTGACCTAAAAATTAAGCCATTTCAGCCGGGATCTGTTTCTTTAATCACTTTTTTCCTGGCTGACGTTTTGGCTTACTTGGCTGACTTAGCTTACTTGGCTGACAATAAAGAAACACGACCATTATTTCAAATTGTTAAAAACCATAAAATAAATACCGTTACCAGGACAAATCAATTTAATAATTCTAGTATCTAATGGGAAAGCTATGAATCCAAACACATCTGTACATAATTTCATGAAAAAGATGAGTTAACCACATATTTAAGCAGCAAATCCTAGTGACGTAATAATTACGGTTTATTACGGTTTGGGTGTTCATCGTAAAGTACGTCAAAATACGGTTTAGGTATAGATGAGTTAAAGTTACTGGATGAGCTCAATAATTCGTTTGAATAATTTTAGAAAAATATCTACAATATGCCTTTCAAGATCGATAATAAAACAGGAAATTGTCATATATACATATTTTTAATGAGCATACACATAAAGGAAGTTACTTAAGATATATAATACATATCTTAATGGAAAAGTTGGTTTATGAAAAATAAATATGGCCGTAGTTCAAGTTGACAAGCTGATTACGTCAAGTACAACATTTAGACAGATTTGGGAACTTGCATTCAAAACGGATATTCAAATTGAAAATCCAATCAAGAGTGTTTTTGTCGCTCATCATCACAGGCACTTACCTGGACAAGAACTGTTTTGTCGCTTTCGGTCTGTCGATGATCTGGTGAGTGATGGATTCATCGTCCTCTTTGTATGTATTGCCCACGGCAACCGTGTGATCCCATGACACCTGGCCGCCAAACGATCTGTAACAGCAGTTATGACGC
>LQRL01011440.1:0-10148 GCA_001703475.1 Hydroides elegans | reverse complement strand
GGGGGGGGGGGGGGATGGGGTGTGGCGGGGTTAGATTGACATATGAAACATAACATGATGAAAAATATAATCGAGTTGTAAATGAATTATTTCTAGAAACCGTGATCACACAGACCATATACATTCTTAATAATTGTCAATTCAAAAGTAAACAGCTAATCAGATGTCTTGTTGTTTAGTATTCACGCTTTTTCGAAATACATGTATGTCATCGTGCTATCATTATCAATTTTACAAAGATAGTATGATCATCATTTTATTTACTGTTCCATTCATACTATTGAATTATATTGTTATTACCCCATTCACAAAGATCTCCTACGAATCCTTCATCGCATAAACATTCAAATGAGTCTCCGGTAGTAATACAGGATCCTTGGTGACACGGATTACTCTCACATGCATCCACTGAGATTCCTATAACTATATTGTGTGTTTCAATTATATTATAGCATCGATCTAATATAAAATGAGGGGAGTAGAATCTAAAGCCCTTTTTGGTGATTTAACTATGGAGATACATGTTCACGATAATAAATGAATGGCTCCGTGCAACAATGGGTTAAATTGACTTAACGTTGTTCGCCAAATTGTATTTCAAAGTGTCACATTATTATAGATCCATGTTGTATGCGTAAATTATGCGATTAAATAAATGCTATCATAATAGCTTCATTATTGGACCACTTGCAAATCCTTATATTAATGACCAATCTAAAATCATTTAATGACTCCATTCTCAAAACTTAACAATGTTGCACGGAGCCCTTCAAATGTAAACCATGATAATAAGGTTTTACCAATGAAAGGAGCAAACATTACAGATGAACTTAGTATCTTCCTTGAATTTCTAGCAGAACAAATAGTTTAAATCCTAGTAGAGTATACATGTATATCAATAAATGATGTTATTCAGCTTGCCTAAATTAAAATTGAATGTTTATTAAACTACCTGGTGATGCTGGTGCCGCTCTGATTCTCTGTGATTCTATCATATATGAATACCAGAAATAAACCATGCCCTGTGAATCAACCCTTAATATGTCGCCATCCGTCTGGCCATCATGCATCATGCATTTACCATCGGCAAACAAAAATGCAATGCATCCAGAATCCTCACTGTTGCAGAATCTATAGCAATCTGGAAAACTGAAATAATTGAAAAATCTTAATGCATGAGAAAATTAATAACATATGTTATTCATTTTTTCTTGACAAATTGACCGTATTTCAACGCTTTTATGTGATGATCATGTACGTAACGTAATGCAAATATATTTTTCAACTTACTTTGTTATTGTATGCTCTGCATGAAATTCGCCATTATGCAGTATATTTTGTGTTTCCATCCATATCTCAGTATTTTCTGAGGCTAGAACAAAATCCTTATTTAAGTGACAACTTATGACGCAATGAACGTGATATAATGCGGTTGCGATTAGTAACGAAAGCATATTGTCTTCTCAAAATTGTAAAAAATTAAGAGTGCAGAGTTTCTAAGGTTGCATCAAAATCCAATTGAATAGCTATATTATGCGGTTGCAATATGAATTATGATCAATGGAAACTTTCAATTAACTTGTTCAAATATATGTTAATAAATATAATATACCATTAATGATGTCCATTAGGATTTTCAAATCAAATATAAGATAATCACTTAAGGTTAATTGTAACAAGATAGGGCTTAATAATTTCATTATCATTCCGTTATTCAATCGATTAATTCGTACGTAAACGTGTAATGCCAATTATGAATATTCGATTCTTAAGATTATTTGTGTTCATAACACTGAAAATGCGATTAGGTGAACACAACTTATTTGCAATTAATTAGATATAACGGTGCAGTCAGGCACCTGTGCCACTTTCTGAAATAACTGCAAAATTCAAAGAAAATAACATAAAACCAATATCACTAGGTTAACTATAATTTCTTTGAACTTCGCTGTGATATCTTAAATTTCGTCTGCCAGCACCATAACAAAGTAACAGCGGATTGCTGTCTTACTCACAATAACGTTGCCATTTGTATGTTTGTTATTAAAGTGATTATAAAGATAAGTTATGAGTCAGAGACTATCTATGCTCACATTAAAACTGGGTCTGCACTGATTCCATTATGCTAAAATACTATCTGTTATATCTTTTAAAAGTGGGATTTGATCTTACTTTCTATCATATATAAGAGTTAGGGTCTGGTCACACTAGAAACAGGAGTACCCAACGGGCCATTTTTGAAAAAGGGTCTCATTTAACTGCATTTGGCCAGAAATGAATTCTAAACTACTTAAAATTTGATAATAACTTGTATTTATTGATTGGTTTTATTCTTAATTTGCCAGCAAGGAACACATAAAATATCGTGCCAGCATCGTGCCAAAATCTGCCAGCAGAATAAAACATATACATAAGTGTTGATTTTGCGCATAGTTTAAAAAAGTACCTTTTTGGGCTTTGTTAATCATATCTTTTATATACAAGTGCATCACAGTAATTAAACTATGCTTTAATTCAATTATATTGTACATCAACAACTTTTTAGACCACTGGAGACATATTTATATCTTGGGTTTTTTTCGTATAAAATGCCAGGAAAGTACGAAATATTTGAAAAACAATATTTTATCTATTCTGTTCTGTGAAAATGCCAGCAAGATAGATATTTGAAAAGAATAGATATTTCACCGAATAAATCGCTGGGTACTCCTGTAGAAACGTTTCGAGCAGTACTGCCCAATACTGCACCTTGTAGTGTGGATCCGCCCTCTTGGTACAATATCTTGTTTGTGAGTCCGAATAAAACGCCGCTATATTCAACCTACTTTATTATTTTCAATACCTCAACTTCTTATTATCACCAATCCGCATCTGACGAACACTGAATCTCGACTCTTATTTATACTGTTTCACATGTATTCTAGAACATTCCATACAATTATGGAACAAAAGAACATTCTAAAACATTCCAATTATTCGAGACTTAGGAACTACATGATTCGATAATATTCTAGAAAGTTCTATTCTAATCTAGAAGCTATTCCAGAACATTTAATAACATTCTAGCACACACATAAACATAATCTAGAAACATAGTTATAATTACATTAAACTGCTATGGTCTACTAAGCACAGATAAACAACAATGAACGTTATTATACTCATGTAGAATACAGGTGTATATAGAAGATTCAAGAATATCTATATCTTGACAACGATGATGTACATGTTAAGTCTATTTTGGTAATTTTAATGTTTTATTTACAACTCCAAATCGCTGTCCATACTAAAAATGATTCATTCAACATTAAAAACAAATTAATCTATTTACATCTGACGAACTTTGAGGTTTTGCATTCTTAATAAATGGGTTTAAAACATTAAATGAACTAAATTCACCCAATTAATTGTTTAAAACTGTGTATATGTTTTGAAATAAACATAAATATATCACTTGATAAATTAAGATATAGCCCTGTAAGTGTATATATTTCATAACCTATATCGAGGAAAGGGGCATGCATGCAATATTACGGAATCTTATCAGTATCGTATTTAGTTTATTGAATATTGTAACTTTACAGAACAGAAGATAAGAATATAATAAATAACTTTAAATTGGATCAAGCTACACAGGTTATATGTTACTTGTTTCTTATATATTCACAATTTCTTGTAAACAATAAGAATTATTGTCTCATATGATATACATGTACAATCTTGTGTCGTACATGCATGTGCAAGCGACATATCATTTATTGTGTAACCGTCATTTTGTATGAGTCTCTTTAATTTAGTTTCTTTAAGTTGTTAGTTTTAAAATGTTGAATTATTTCTAACCTGGTTTCATGTGTAAAATAATATGCACAAATTTAGTTTTTAGAATTTTATCAATCAATAATTGTAATACAGGATGTTTGATTTTGAATTAATTATCTATTTGGTTATGATTTTTTCGCCGCATTACCTTATTGCAAGCGTGAGTATTAATTTCGTGTTCGTTTAAGAATATCTTTTTGTAATATCATCTGTTTTAACAAATACAATATGTATAAGAACAATAATCATTCATTTCGATAGCAAACATTGAAATTGGTCAGTGATTCGACGTTTAACAATAAACACTACGCTAGTGGTCGAACGATCGCATATGCGACTGTCGTTTCCGCCGCGCGAGTGTCGTTTTCGACAACACTTGAGTTATTGAAAATCTCAATTCAATGATAATTCACAGTGCCAAAGCCATTACGTTTTATATAGACCTATAAACAATACGCTCGCCCGCGCGAGTTTCGTTTTAGATGACGGTAGCGCTTGCGCCCCCTCCCCCGGTATCGTTCCGGTTAAGGTGCACTCCTGGTTACCAGCATCGGTGAATTCATGTCTGATATAAACTGGTTACGTACAGTTGTATTGGACTAAATCGATATCTAGAATCCTGCTTACTTTTTCTGTGCATGCTACATGTATGGATTACGTGCTGCAGCTCCCAGTCTACATAAAACATCAACATGACCTCATGCTGACCTCATATGAGTTATTTTAGGTCACCATGAGCGCATGATGGGGTTTTGTGTAGACTAGGGGGCCACTAGACATACCCAAGACCTTTTCCAATTGTTCAAACCAATATAGGCAACCTCGTTACAGCGCTTTTTCTTTGACGACATATTTGCGATGGTGAAACTCATGTCACTGTATTTACTAATGTTTGCTTTTTGTTCCAGAGTGAAGAAGAAAACAGTGCTTCTTCAGAATTGTCAAGTCCATATACTAAACCATCATGCTCTATATATTGCGGATGTCCATTCAATCTGAGTTACCACTGCGTTTTGTTTCCAAGACCTCTTCCATGTGCATATTCGGAACAAATAATGGAATATTTTTACAACCCAATGGGCAAGATATTCTGTCCGATTTGCAGGATTTGCCCGGAGCAGTGTGAAGCAAATGGAGCGACTGTTTTTGAACTCGGCGGAATAAAAGGTTGTTTTTATAGGTAAACGGTACAGATAAATACCGGTCAAAAAGTCCTCGGACATAAAGATCCCTGATAAAACGTCACAAATTTAGGCAACGTAGGACATAAAGTCCCTGATCATAGAGTCCCGGACATAAAGTCCCCGGACAAACTGTCTACAAAGATTCAGCACTTTTTGTCCGGGGACTTTTTGACCCGAAACTGGTGCATACATTATATGTCATAGCAAACTTATTGTTTGTTGTGAGTTTTATAGATTTAAGATTTACAGAAAGTTGGTTGTTAGAAAGCGAGTTTGTACTTAGATGTTAGTTAGTCGTTTTGAATACATCGAATGCATAAGTACTGATAAGATTTGTTTTTATTTAGATAACACAAATGACAAAAAAAGAGGAGTTGATTCTTGCTGATTTGAATCACCAAGAATTCTTAGTCTTAACTGTGCTTGTTGTATTTCGCCAATTTGTGACTATGCCATATAAAGAACCTTTTATGGTCCGTGTACCTACTATACCTTTTTTCACGATGAAAATGTTATGTTTAAAGCGTTTTGCAATTGTTTGCTATTCAAACGCAAAAACAAGACATAAAAGGGATTCCCTGTTCCTTTTTTGTTTTCTGTGCATGGGGCCATGGCACCACTTTTGCTCACGTGTTTATATCACATGGTTTCGTTTTGTTTTTAGTGAAATCATCAATAAACGATAATTTCTTACTCACATATGAATATATGGGGATTTCTAAACATAACTATCACGATAGAAACCAACGCCACGTGATTTCTGTGTGTTTGTGATGGTGACGCCCCTCTTTTTGCATCATGGGAATTTGATTAAAAATGAAAAGAGATAAAACAAAACGTTAACCTTGTTTGTTCTTTCTGCAATAAACATGAAATATATATATAAGAAAAGTTTTTATTTTATTTTTCCTTCACATAAACCCAGAAATTGATATTAAGAACGATTTTATAATACAAAGTGCAATGTCGAAAAAATCGACTGGACGGTAATTACACGTGAAATAACAAAACATATTGTTGCTCCCCGCATGGCTAGGACCTAAACGTAAGCGGCACTTTATTTCATATATCATAGTTCTAAAACAGGTTAGAATGTACAGGTTCTTCGAAAAAAACGCCCCATGGTAGTGGGTTGTTTTGGGCGAAATATGTTTAATGAGCAGGTTTATTGGAACAAAGTCATTTTATAAGGTTCATTCATTCTATCTTCAGTCCGTTTATTTCGTAATTATCTGTAATAAATCAAGATGCTTTATAGCGAAATGAAATTATGTAATAAATGGTATGTATTTATTAGTTTATAAAATGTTTTAAGTGCAGTCTATTGAAATAGTAAAACGGTAGGCATGTGCCTAGAGATAATTTATAGAAATGATGCAGCTTATTGTTATTTTATCAACCCTTTATATTCTTTTTTTTTTCATTCGAATTATATAAATGTCTCTTAATAAACGCAACCCTAGAAATGTAAATAGGACATTATTCTTATTAACATGATAAATTGAAGTTTTTGCTTTGATAAATTGCGATTTAGTTATGTATCAACGTGTATTGGAAATTTTGATGCTATGATGTGATTAAAAGTTTTATTTTACGTAACTCACTGTTTGGTAGTCTTTCTTCCTGTAAATATGGAATTGTTTTTTTTTTTCAGTTTTGTCAGAATATATGCAATATTCCGTTTGGAAATCTTAACGTTTGGATATTTCCGTTTGGAAATTTAACATTCAAAAGTAAAAAAAAAATTGAAGGGCTCCGTGCAATGTTGTGTTAAGTCTGAGATCGACGTTTTGCGAAATAATGTTATCGCATTGATTTCGTAGCATTATTTTATGGATATATAATCATGTGACACTTTGCAAAACATTTTGGCGAAACGTGTTAAGTCGACTTAACACATTGTTGCACGGAGCTCTTCAATTATATTACTTGACAAGACATATATTCAATTTTTACAAATGCAAATACAGAAATGCTCGCAACAATAAGGAGCTTTTCTACACCATAACATGGCGCGTTTACGTAATATACGAGTATATTGTGTTGTCAAGATTCAGTTACAATTTATGTTATATAATAGGCAATGATGGGCCCATCTGTGTTTTTTTTCTCAAATGGCTATGTATTTCCTTATGAATTGCTCATGGAAATCATGGCGATATTTACGGAAACGTCTTATTGCTCCTAATGGAGTTGCTATACAAATAAGCCCTTGGCATCGCATATAAATATAGTCTTCATAAAATGTAAAGTAAGAAAATAGTTCTTCAAAGTTTTCCACACACAGTTGGACCAGTTTGATCCCTGCCACCTCGACCTGCTTTGGACACTTAGAACCTTTTTCAAAGCCACTTCGGTCCCTAGTGAAAAAAATAAATTAGGAATGGACCGAAATTCATTGGGTGGGGCCGTTATAGTTTTTTAGTTCTAAACGGCCGAAGTACCCACTAGGATCTATGTGGAAGGGGCCGAAATGGCAGAGGCCGAAGTGTTCACAGTTGGTGTTGGGGCTAGGGCACTTCGGTTACATTTACTTTGGCATCTTCAGCAATTTTGAAAAATGCACTCAGGTCCATTTCGGCCTTTTTTGTTATTGTTCCTCTCATAACAACACTAAAGTTATCTTATTTTGATTTATATTGGTGCGTTCAGCGGGACCTTACGTCTGCGTCTGCGGAATTTTAATTCGTATAAAACATAGTAATTCCGCAGACGCACCATACGGACCATAATACGGTATTAGTTTACATTGTATATTAATTGTGGCTTACATTGGGAACACCACACAAGCCGTTTTTCAAAAAAGGTGTTCCACTGGAAATCTCAAGTGGCTTGCAATTTGTGTTAAGTCAATTTTATTATCTCTAAACTATAAATTGAAAACTTAAATATCCAATTAATATTATTTAATGATATATATACCTTTCGATCCGCATTGTGAGTGATAACACCAAATTACCTTATAATTGACAGGTTTGTTTACAGTAGTAAATGAAGCTTTATCAAAACTCCATTAACAGTTCATATCATCTCAATGAAAACCCCTGGAACCGGATGATAAAAAGCAAAACTGTAATATGAGCAAACAAAATTGTACATTAGTTGATTTATAAACCTCAATAGCTCTTGTTAATTTTGATCTAGTTATTTTCTAAAAATGTTTTTTCCTCTGTTAATGCTATAAAGCTTTACAAAAAATGCAAGCTGCAATTTGCAACATCATTGTGATGAGATTCAGTTATTTAGATAGGACACAAATATCCATTATGGGTGAAAATATTTTGTACTGGTTCCATTTTGCTGGTTGCTGTCTGTTTTAGTGCAGAGTAAGTGGAAATCAACTTACCAGCATAAAACTGAGCAACATAATAAATCCTCGTTCTGAATTTAGAATTGCAAATTGTAGGATATTCTTGGAGTTCTATGATTATTCAACATTAAAAAATAGCGTATGGACAAAAATAAATATTGAATATGTTTAATAGTTTATCTATATTATCAAACACGTGAAACTAACTCATGCATTTAAGTGGTATCCTATTTTTGATAATAAACATTGTATAAATGAGTATCAGCCATGGATAATCAAACAAATCACAAAGGCGAAGAACCTATTGATACATTATTAAACCGCAATTCGATTGACAAATCACATACCAATCACAATTTAAATACATATGCGCCAAATAATACTAGGAAAAGAAAAGAAAAGTCATCAAATAAGGCGAGATGGTTGCGAATTCTTTATGATTACAGTCAGGCGACAACTTTTCACGGAATATGTTACGTCACTGCACAGCAACCATTTTGGATAAGAAGGTATTTATTTATTTATTCTTCGGGTGTTTGTTCAATAAAATATGTACTTTATGTATGTTTTTTTATTTATTAAAACATTTTGGTATAGTTTCCCATTTTTCATTATCAATTTATCATGTTTATAGATATATTATTTTATTTATATATTTTCTTATAAAGACAACATGAAATAGTATAGTGTCTGGTCAAATTCAGCCATTCGTCATGGCTTCGGTCATCATGCCACCAAATTTGTCAACATAAGTTTTATGTATCCAGTCAACAAGCAGCCATGTTTTAAAAACGTCTTGAATGGTTTCTAAACATTGTAATATTACTCAACCAGTGCAACGATATCTGACTTAAGATGACTATATTGGCGACATTTTGTCCTGGGACCTTTTGACTCGCTAGTTTTTGACCTGGATTCCCATGTTTACATATAGACATGAAAGTTTACTTAATAGTTTTATGGCCTTGGGTCCTGTGCTTCATTGAGCTTGGATTTATTCCCTTAGCAATTTGCAAACAACGTAAAAGCATTGCGTAGCGTTAAGTAACCTATATGTTTCACTAGAACCTAAAGCAATTTTGCTTTGGTTGCACCAAGGGCGATTCGTCTAAAGTATAGTAGTATAAACCTTAATGGCTTATCAACTATCGTCACATAATGTTAATCAACCAATTGTAAATTTGAAACATAAAAAACGTAACTATGATATTCCGGTCACATGTTAAAGGTGAGATACTAGAAATACTAGAAAATACTAGAAGTACTTTGCTATGTAAATGAAAATACTAGAAATACTAGAAATACTTTGCTATTTAAATGAGGCATAAAATATGTTTAAATTATGGAAATTAATAGTTTTCACCATCTCCTGTGGATGCGTAATTTAGAAATATGCTGGTGCAATTGATCCAAATAAATGTGTTTAAGTTACGCACTATAATAGGTTGATAGGATAATAACATGGTACAAAGTGTAAAATTATATCGCATTTAGGAAATAGCTCTATTTTAAAACAAACGCGTTCTTTAAAAGATTCTAAGTCACACACTTCAATTGAATTCAATATTCATATTGTTAAGCGAAAGAAATTAGCTTATTTAAAACCATGCACAACTAATCATGCATTGAATTGTTATCTCATAGAATTCCAAGAGGTCAATCCCACTCGGCAAGGGTCGTCCATAGTACGTCGCATTCGGACGTGACGTTGAGAGGACGACCTACTTTGGGCCCATATGAAAGTTTTCCGGACGTCCTTTTACATCCCGTCGTCCGTAGAAAGTAATTCCTACGTCCGATTCGGACGCGACGTCGATGCAACGTCTTTTCTACGT
>LQRL01011409.1:0-20447 GCA_001703475.1 Hydroides elegans | reverse complement strand
ATATTATAAGTTTATAAGTCATTTTTATCTTTGCTCATTATAAAAGGTAAGATATGTGTGAGCTAATCATCGGCTAGTTAAAATAACAAAACGTTTATTAGGGCGTTGAAAAAACTAAATCTGGTATTTCAAACGGCACTTTGAAACGTATAATTTGCACGACCCTTGTACCTTTTAATACGTAAGTAATAGCATTAATACTTCAACATTATGCGGCGTAATTATAACGTCATATGGCAAATGAGTTGTTGGAAAATCCTTGTTTTTTTTCTTCTTGTTTATGAGAATTTTCGAAATAATGCGACAAATTGCGCTGTTATTTAGGTCAATATATCTTCATTAGATATACAATGCATACAAATAATCAGTAAGACGATTTACAATATTAGTAATAAAAAACTGCATGACAAATCACCCTCAATAAACTTTTTCAATCTGAAGATATTGTATAGATAGAATGGATTCTATTTTATTTCATAATATTAACATATATTAGATACATATTAACGATAAACTAAGTTTATATCTTGTATATTGTTGCTTTCAGACGTGGAATGTGCCGTTTATGGCGAAACAAGCGAAGTCTATTGTTCATATATTAGCGGCTATGAATACCCAGCCTTGCATATAGTCGAAAAGTACTGCACGGATCCGTTTCTTTATTATGATTATTATTGTATATTGATGTTTTAGACGTGGAATGTGCCGTTTATTGCGAAACGAGTGAAGTCTATTGTCCATATATTAGCGGCTATGAATACCCAACCTTGCATATAGTCCAAAAGTACTGCACGGATCCGTTTCTTTATTATGATTATTATTGTATATTGATGTTTTAGACGTGGAATGTGCCGTTTATGGCGAAACGAGTGAAGTCTATTGTCCATATATTAGCGGCTATGAATACCCAACCTTGCATATAGTCCAAAAGTACTGCACGGATCCGTTTGTTTATTACGATTATTATTGTATATTGATGTTTTAGACGTGGAATGTGCTGTTTATGCAGGCTCCAGTGAAGTTTTTTGTCCATATATTGATGACTATGAATACCCAACCTTGCATATAGTCCAAAAGTACTGTACGGATCCGTTTGTTTATTATGATTATTATTATTGTATATTGTTGTTTACAGACGTTGAATGTGCAGTCTATGCAGGCTCCAGTGAAGTCTATTGTGCATATGAACCTGGATATGAATATCCAACCTTGCATATAGTCCAAAAGAACTGCACGGATCCGTTTGTTTATTATGAAGGATGTCGACAGGCAGATACATATGGTTATAATCAGAAGGCTCTCTTTGGTAAATAAATAAATAAATAAATATAGTTTTAATAAATAGTTTTAATGTTTCATGGCTTAAAATGGTCAAAATATTAAAGAAAAGCTATCTTTGGTAAATAAATATATTCTTAATGATTTATGGCTTAAAATAGTCAAAATACTAAAAGAAAATTATCTTTTGTAAATAAAACAGTTGGAGAGTATTGATGGCATGACGTAGTCAAAGTTATAAATTCACTTCTTTTGTAAATAAAAACGGAGATTTAGTTGCATGAAAACAGTCAAAGTAATAAAAGTAAAGTATAACTTGCTGGTAAATCAACACAGTTTTATGAAAAAGTATAAGTAATAAAAGAAAACAAATAACCACAGCGTAAATAAACGCTGCTCTATATATTTTGGGTGAGAAAGTTGAGAAAGAACAAAAAAAAACAAAAGCATGTTACTGAAAAAATAAAAGCAATATTGAAAACAAATGTCATTTTGTTATTGAAATTCAGCAAACAATACACTATTTTATATTAAAAAAGATGATACAATTATTGACATAAAAGCAAACAAATATTCTTAGCTCTACAAATAATACGGAATCTATTTTATAAGAACATTGCATGATCTGCTTCAAGGTTCAAGTGACGCACTCGCTTGTGAGGATTACCCACGGTTTCTCCATGTGTTTCTGATGGGCAGTACATATGAGGAAAACTGCTATTATCAGACCAAGAACCTCTGCATGACTGTAACGGATGCTTCTCAAGTACAAGTTTACTTTGACAACGTCTCTTTTCGGGTAATGTACAAGTATATTAAGGTTTAAGTCGAAACTGGATCTAATTTCTTATCCAAAGAGCCGATCTTTTTTTCCTTAAAGTCGAAACAGGATCCAATTTCTTAGCCGAAGAGTCCATCTCTTTTTCCTTAGCGTTTGTGGCAAACTAGTGTGCAATGCCATGAAGGGTCCGCCACTCCTCTCTCACAGCAAGCCTTCCTTGCTCTAGAGGCAGGTACCTATTCATTTAAATGGCTAGGTAGATCTTGTGTGTTCCGGGTTCGGGTTTAACCTCGCGTCCTCTGATTTAAATTATTATGCACTTATTAAAGCCGCGAGCCAGCCACTACATCCATTCGGCCGAGGGGGAAGCACAAAGTATTTTAAACCCTATTACAATAGTTTTTTTATAATAAAGGGATGAGAAATGGCTCATTATGCACTCTTTGAAACTCTCCAAGTAGTTTGCAGATTATATATGTCTCCAGTGGATATTTAATTGGATAAAATTTCTTTGGAGTTCAATCAAAAACTTTCTTGTGCAAGTTGATTGAATTCTAAATATTTTTATCCCTAATGATCAAATAGTTGCTGATCACAATCCACATTAAAAAATAAAATGCTTATGATTATAATATAAATCAGTTCAAAATTAAGATCTAGTTATAAATCTACTTATGAAAGTACGTTTAGGACTTATCAATGAGCAATAATATTTAAATTCCAGTGGCCTTTTGAGCACTCAATATAGGATTTTTGTGATTAACATAAGTTATTCTCTCTCTATCTAAAATAAATGCAATTGTCTATGTTAATCAAGAAAATAATTGAATACTATAATAATACTTCATGCTTTCAGGAAAATACGGGAAATTATTGCCCCGAGGGAGACCGTCCGGGAGGGCCCGAAGGCGAAGCCTGAGGGACCTCCCGGTCGGTCTCCCGAGGGGCAATGATTTTCCCGTATTTTCCTGAAAGCATGAAGTATTATTTTTATTATATGCTTTTTTGTGTTTGTATTGTTATCATGGCTTATAAATACGATGCAGCGTAATATTTAAAACCTTTAAGTATGGATTTTTGTTACTGTAAACGTCAATTAACATACCACCCGGGAAGGTAACGCTAAGAACAAAAATGACGCAATAAATGCAACAGCATATGCAAATTAGCATTGTGACCTAATTATTGCGTCACCGGGAAAATACGGCTTTTGGAAAGCCCAGTGGCTCGCCTTATGTTTTCTTTATAAAAACAATGTCAAGCATGTAATAAATTTTCTAATCTAACATTATTAAGTCAAATGATGTGTTATAACGTCGATCAGGATATGCTTGTTTTGGAAAGATTTTGTAATATCAAACATTATACTTTTGATAATTGTTGCAGACATATATGAATATCCTTCTTAACTATCGGAGAATAACATGTATACATAATAACATGTATTCAATATAGATCACGCTTATAAATTTATTAACAAATGTTTGTTCACACCATTTAACAATAAATATGTACCATATATTCATCTTTGATTTTCGTATAGCAATGATCCTTAATAAAAGAGTTGTTATGATTGCGATATTCACTGTCATATTGAATAAATCTATTTCAGGTTATAGATATTACTGAAGACAGATATACATTTTGTGTGTATGAATTAGAATTCCACCTTAACTGGCAAATACTTGTGGTGCCAAAGGACCTTATGCCGGACACCAATGTAAGTAGAAATATGTGTAAAACAGTGTAAAATAACAACTGTTGCAATCCTAAATCGGTTTCAATTCATGTTAGTTCAATAACACACAAATCTATATGTTTAATTTTAATGATTCATTGCTAATGCATAATGAAACCAACAGTGCTTGCAATGCAGAAGACTTTATTCCTTAAACATGCACTTAAGTTATAAAACTGCATTTATCCACTCTAGAACTACCTTTTATTCGATTTTATTGGCAAAATAATCTAAAATAATATAGCATCGTTTTAAAAATAAATAATTTATGTATTTAATTATGTGTAGATTTAATGACTTGATGACCTGATTTGTTTTTTTTGAGGATCCAATACAGTATCAAAGGTGGTCATTACCACGTAACAGCTTTAGATAAAGCACATCCTTTTCGACTTGCTTAGAAAATTATTCTATGCTATTTATGCCAGATTTATACCGCGGCAACTTATATTTCTAATCAATAAATATTAGTTGATACTCAAATTATTTTTATTTTGATAAATTGATTATTATTTATTAATTATTTGTAAATTGTATTACTTTTACTTGTATTAATTTTACATGTACACCCTGTAATTTATTTAGTGGTATTATCAATTATTATAGCCCACGCTTGAAAACGTCCAGTGGATAATATGCAAATATTGCCATGCGTACATGTGGCCTTCAACTACTGAAACAACTGCTACTCCACCTACAACAGCTGTTGATGGCAATGACAATGGCAATGCTGGAGTCCCTCAGTAAATGAAAAAGTCGGGGAACTTCTTTATTAGATATAGTTAAGATATAGTAAAATTTGAGCTTTAAAATATTTAAGATTTGAGCTCTAAGATATTTAAGATATATCTAAATTTGAGCTGTGTTTGAACAATTAAATCACAAAATTTAAATGAACGTAATCAGAAATTAGAAATAAGATATTCATAGCGTATTGTACATAGTTTATTCAATATATTTAAGACAAATTTGAGCTTTATTTGGACAATTAAATCACAAAATTCAAATAAACGAAATCAGAAATTAGGAACAAACGATTAAAATCGCATTGTACATATTCGGTTCGACATTGCGTATTCAATATATTTAAGTCAAATTTGAGCTTTATTTGAACGTTTTAGACAGAAAATTACATAAGCTGCATTTACAATTTAAAATTTAAGATTCAAATTGCATAGTGAAATGACGAAGAATAAAATCATGATAAATTAGCAAAATTGTGTGATTTTTTGACTGATTGTACTAATCAAATGAAGCCACGTGAACCATGCATCGGTTAGATAACATCCATCCAATCACAAGATACCTTCTAACTACTCAACTCTCAAACACTGTGAACGAAAAAAAAATACAATTAATTACATCGAACTGGATAAAAATGTCGATTGGATTCCATTTAAAATGACTATTATTTTTCAAACATCAATCAATTTCAAAGATTTTAAGTTTACAAAGATGTATACCATATTTAAGATTGAAGGCTTTCAAATTGGAAAAAAAAGTTTTGCCGGATATTAAAATCTTATATAATAAAAAGTTCACATAAATAAAATCATTTTTAATTCGTAAACAATGTGTGAATTACAGAACATCAGATAGCTAAAATCAAGATAGATCGATGTATGATATAGTCTGTATTAACAATAATTCGTACTTAATCATAACGCATTTTAGCATGGCATTCTTGCGGTTAGCCCACAACACCTGAAGCAACTTTATGTGCTATTTCTATTCACCCAGCGTCGATGGCAATTGCATTGACAATTAATTAAATTTATCTGATTTATAATGTGTTTCTCAAAAAATGTAAAATCGACTTCATAAATTAATCAGACTAGTCCTTAGACATTATTAAAGTTTTGAAAAATAGACGCACAGTTTAATAACGATCGTTAACAAACAAAAGTTCCTTTCATGATAATAACTATCGAAAACAAGTACTATCGCAAACATTCAAAGACATTTACAAGAAATTATTGTATATCTAACGTGAAAACTTGCCATGCATAAACTTCAAATTAGAAGTATTTTAACATTATCATTATATACATGTAGTATTTACGTTGCATAGCAATTCAAAAGTCGACGTTGAATTAGGATATCAATTGCATACATTTTGATCAAACATAATCTACTATTTGAATATAATTTTCGCGTTGCTCCGCTTAATGGTCACTCCATTGTTTTGCACTGTCCTTTTACTTTTCACGCTATTTAACATGTCACACTTTACCTTGCACTTGCTAAATTTAAGACGTAACAATTGTTTTGCCATGCTAAATATTGCGGCAAGCGTTGTAACCAAGCATTCTTTATCACAGATGAATCTTTTCTTTCTTTTTTTTCCACTTTCCTGTTTTATCGCTTATAGATTTGTATAGTTAAAAACTTGTAACTACATTTCAAAATTAAATAGATTACTTTCGTGAGAATTGCGACGTGATTAAAATCATTAGGTAGTACCCCGGAAATCTCTCCATGGTTCGCCATTTTAAATGCGCGAACCCGTAGTATTATTTCTCTTTTCAAAAACGCATTGTCTTTAACCAAAAAGGAAGTTCCCGTTGTATAAAGGCAAAAGAAAGGCTTCGCTTTTCTTTGCCGATCACTTATCTTAATGAAGGTTACTGAGTTGCAATTACACTACAAAAGCAAAACTCTACACCATCTCTAAACATGTTCTATGTTAGGAAAGAGAGCAGACATCGGGGCTGAAAACGTCCACCAGTCACTTTAAATGGCAGAATCAGCCGTTTTCAACCCCGACATCTGCTCCCATTTCCAAAATGGGGCATATTGAGAGAAGAGAATTTCAAACCTGCAATAGTTTTTAAGCCATATCCACATATTTGATCAACATTCAATACTTTAAAAAATTATATTATGCTTAATCAGAATGCAATATCTCCTCAATTCCTTAGATTATGTGTTATTGTAAACAATAATACATTTAATTAAAATTAATTTCAGTATGATTATCATGATTTAATTTCACTGGGACAAACGATAATTTTAATATATTAGTGAAATTGTTAATAGGAAGACAACGTAATACATTTACATGTGGAAATAAACTATAAAAATAACACATTTCTATCTGAAACCTATACTTAAATTTGCAAGAATATGAAATGAATAAAAAGTCAAATTGTTTCATTTTTTCGTTTTCATTACCAAGTGAATATTTGAGCTGTAAACGCTTGGTAAAGCTAAGTCATTAATATTAAACAATTAAAAAGTACGTAATAAAGACATATATTAGATATCTTACTAATTGAAAGAGCTCAACATTCAATTCATATCATTGATTAAATAATCTATGAAATGGCTTTACTATTACCACTACCAGTATAGTGCTTAACAGTATCCGGATAATAAAGATGGATTTTGCAATTGATGTGGGTGATAAATCTACGGCTATCGAACACACGAAACAGCAATCTTTCAAGTCTTATCAAACATATTGCTGGCAACATCTATAAAGATTTCCTATAAACAACAAGTTTAAGTTGTATTTAGTTTAAATATAATTTTCCAACCATACTCAATTAATTCATTGAGCGCATACAGATATTTTGAATAAAATAACATAACACTTAAGAAATATATTAAACAAACTCAAATCGCATTATTGTAAACATTAGAGTCATCAATACTTCCATTAAGATAGTAAATGTTTAAAACTATACAGAAAAACACAATTAAATATTAATCAAACATCAGGCTAATCACCATTAGAAACTATTTATGAATCGAGTCCAACATTAATTGACTTTATCGTTTTATTCAACAGTAATTTGCTAAATCCTGTCACTTGAGGCAAAAACACCAATTTGGTTCAAATCCAATATAACAATTGCATTCAAAACAAAACAAAAGTGTAGCAATGTAAATTCAATATTTAGTATTCTATATTTTATCTTGTAACTCAGAGCTAATGAACATTTATCAAAAATAAATACAATTGTAAATACTAATGGATATTATTGGTAATAAACAATGCTGTACACAAAGGAAGTCAATATCTTGTGTATATGTATATCAATACGATAAAGTGGCCAAGTTCACTTATAACTTTGGTATTGAGGATTTTAATATATACTTTAGAAAGTATTTTACCACTTTTGCAACAAAATGAAATCAAACGTGTTATTTGTTATTGTTTGGCTTACGCAATTATGTGAGTATGACTAACATTATATATTTTAATGGTAATAAACGTATTCATTTTATATTCATGCAAACTAACTGGATTTTATTGTGAATAAAACATTGCTTAACCCATGTAGGCCTTTTTAAATTACATTTGTTTTACTAAATATTTTTAATGATCGCATAAATGACATATAAATACAGAAGACAAGCATAGACGGTACAATAACTAGATATTGTCCTAATTTCACTTGAAACAGTAAAACAGAATGAAACAATAAAACAACTCAAACACTTAAAATAATTTTGTTGACTATATATCAATGTAATCAATTTAATAACTTTATCGACGTCACATGATTGCAATTGTGCTGGCTTTTGTTTGCTTTCTTCCGGAATTTAAAAAAAAAACAGTTTAGAAAATGAAAAAAAAGAAACCCTGAAACTAACAAGGCATGTCATATTTTATGAACTTTATATAATTGCAGCTGCTTAACCCCCTTTTACGACTTACAAATTCACGATAATCAATTAAACAAAATGAACTAATGATTGCACACTTTAACAATTTTGTTTGATGATTGCAGTTGAGCCAATCATTAGCTGTATATGTTATACAAATTGCTAAGCACTCAAATTCAATAAAATAATGAAACAAAATGTAGCAATGAGAGCGCTTTACAAGTTTTGCTTGATTGCTTTTGCTCCAGCCATTGGCTGTCCAGGTTATACAGATTGCTAAGGACTCAAATTCAATGAAACAACTGAAAGAATACTTAATACTTTTGATTTGATTTCTGTTGGCGTGGGGTTTGCTGTCAGAACGATTTGACAGCCATCAGCTTAAATACAATGAAACAGTGAAAATATTATTTGGAAGCGTTATTTAATTGCAGTTGCACTGAGCATTGGCTGTCTGGGTCAGAACCTTGCTAAGGATGCAAATTCAATGAAACAATGAAACAATGAAACAAAATGTAATAATGAAAGAACATTTTAACAGTTTATTTTATTGCAGTTGCATTGAGATGTGTATGTCCGAGTCATAAGTCATACCAAGGACACAAATTCAATGAAAAGATGAAAAAATGTAACAATGAAGGAACATATAAACTGTTTTATTTGATTGCATTTGCATTGAGATGTGTATGTCCGAGTCATAAAAATCGCTAAGGCCTCAAACTCAGTGAAACAGAAAGTCACACTGAAGAAAAGCAGATATGAAACAATTGAAAAAAAACATCTTAAAATGTTTATATTAAATTTACATCATTGCAGTGAGCGTGAGCTGTGGTTGTCTAGACGGTGAGACAAACCATCGACTTAACTTTAATAAAACTCTCCCATACAAATATTACGAAGGATGCCGAATAGCCAATCAAACAACTGAAAAAGCATGGACAGGTGTTATTTTCTTTCCTTTGTGCTGTTTTAAGTAATGAATTTCAGAAAAAAATGCATTATTGGGAAAAGCTTATAGCCGGTTGCAGTTCACTGTGTTAGAGCCAAGTCGGTGTTGGGAATTTCATAACAAATGCGTATTTTTCATGAGCTAGTCGTTGTTCATACATATTTACTTGTGAAGACTATCAATATTTATGGGCTTAAAAATAATCAGTGTTAAGATACCCGTTTATTGCATCTGGATGGAAAATACAACAGCGTTCAAGCATGGCTCAAGTGCTGCTTGGTGCTAACAACATGAACTGCAACCGGCCATTAGTGTTTATGACGAGGAATGTGTCACGGCCGATCGAAAGACTGAGGCAGCTTTTAAATCCCACGTTTAAAAAACTCTCTTTGTTGTTTTGAATGTCCGTTACGTTATAGCAATAGAAAGATTCCGTAATATGAATGGAATCCCTAGCATTCTGTTGCTCAATGTCCGTATACACGTAGATCCATAGATTTTTTATCCATATGTTTATTACAAGAATGTCACATTGCTGACCAAACAATGGAGGACTGAGTAGGTATTTAGCTGTTTGCTATTTCTGAGTTGTGGATGATATTTTATAAGTCATTTTTTTTATGGTAAATGAATTTGTGTTAGTTTTTATTATATATTATTTATAACTTTAATCATAATTCATAATTCTTATAAATACATAATATTAATAATATATTTGAATTGAAAAGGTCGCAGTGAGAGACTAGATTGCCCTGATTATCCCAAGGTGCTTCATATGGTCATATCTGACCCCATCGATTGGAATATTGTCAAACGGCTTTGTTTCATTGTTCGTCGAGGCGGGCTGGTTTTCATTCGAATGCCTGCTGTAGATGGGGGACCAGACTACAATTATATGAAGGTGATGATTGTTTTTAATTCATTTTCAATGTATTTATTATTGGTTATTGAGTTGTTTGTCCTGACGGACTGGTTTTCATTCGAATGCCTGCTGTAGATGGGGGAACAGACTACAATTATATAAAGGTGATGATTGATTTTAGATCATTTAAAATGTATTGATTATTGGTTATTGAGTTGGTCGTCGTGACGGACTGGTTTAAATTCGATTACCTGCTGTAGACGGGGGACTAGACTATAATTATTTGGATGTATTGATTGATTTTAAAAATGCATTGATAATTGGTTATTGATTATTGTTGTTTTTTCTCCTGGACAAGGCAGACTTTAAATCGAATGCCTGCTGTTAATGAAAGTAATGATTGGCCTAAACCATTAGCCTAAAACCACTTAAGGTAGTCGCCTCACACAAATCAAAATAAAAGTTGGTTTGAAGACACTTCAAACTAAGCTTCAAACTATCATCAAACCTACCTTCAAACCAAATGCACATATATAGAATCATATAAAAAGGTGATATAACATAATAAAATTGTTTATTCATGCCATGCCATGCCATGTCCATAAGTGTTTGAAGCTCGTTTTCTCTTATGTAGTTCCATACATGTTTATAGTTAACGTATTGACCTATGAACGATTTTGACAATTATTATTTCTTTTATTATCTTTGCAATTTTCCCAATTTTTCTGCAGTATATACAACTTTAGCAATTTTCGTACGTACTAATAACATTTTAAGCATATGAAATATAATAAAAATGAATTTTCATGTTTTTTTCTTGATTTTGATGCATAGATTACCCTGTTCTCCTTTTTCCTTTGACATATGTATAGTTTTTGGACAAATGTTTGACACTTTTCTTAAACTCAAATGTCTAAAGAGGGATTTCGACATGGGTTCGAGGATCGTCATTGTGCACCCCAGAATTAAATTCTCCACATTTGCAGCAAACGAGTCATGTTCTAACAACCAGATAAATTGAACTTTAGAATTAAATTTATATGTGAGTTTGATCCCTTCGTCTACAAATATGAAATTACATAATTGAGATTGGATATATAAAAAAATATTCGCATCGTCGCTTTCAATATTAGACGGGCTAATCAGTTTTTGAGTCACCCGATTACTTTTTGGTCACTTTGTCATAGAAATAGCGTTTAACATACATTTTTTACACAAAAAATAAAATCATGTCCACACTTACACTTTGAGCATGCTAATGAATTCGTTTGTATATTTCATGTTATTTCTATTGAAAATAGTGAGTGACCCAAAAGCAGATATGTGAATCCAAAACTGATTAACCCTTCTATTGTTTGCTTGTTTATGAATCGCAATGATAAATAATTATGTCGCTCTTTGCGATTTCATAAAAAAAAACTGGAGAAATCAGGAAATGATGGGCAACTTTGAGGTAACCGCACGCTTATTTGTATAGATCAATCATAACCTTTTTCGATCAACACCAATAAAATGCATTTGAATTGCATTTCAGCATATTTAAATCAAAAAGTATAGCACGTTGTTTTCAATTCATAGGATATGACAACAACCACACGAAACCGTATCTGTGTAACACCAGGGCGCGCATATATAACAACTAAAATTGAGATTTTAGTGTTTCCGGCCAATCCGACTGCACACGTAAGTATTATTATTGTTATTATTCATTTAACTTGTATAGCGCCTTTTCTAATGAAAGCTCCAAGCGCTTAGCATGAATATGTTATAATATATATATTAAATAGCATAAAATACATGCATATATGATTACAAATAACGAGATAAAATTCAAACAAGTTAAATTAAATTATTAATACTGACTAAAAAAATGTTTGTTTAAGGCCTTTCTAAATTGAACAAATGACTTAATGTGTCTTTTATATAAAGGAATCGCGTTCCAAAGAGTTGGTGCTGCTTCCGAGTAACCAATTTACTTACAAAATTATAATACAAATCGCCCATTTTATCCTCGAGGAGAAAAATAAGCAATTTCTATTGGTTTGTTTTAATATAACACTCTAAACACTCTGATGTATCTGTATCTTTAGGAAATGAAAAAAATACGTCATAACTTTGTGAACGTGAGCAACTAGTTTTGATTAAAAGGTGCCGCTAAAAATAGTTATAAGTATATTTATGGTGTTTTGAGAAATTCGCTAATAATATAAAAATATTATTGACTATGAGGTATATCATGCCTTATTACTTTAAACGAAAAAAAATACCACGACAACGATGATAATACCGCATGAAAAATATGTTTATTTTCCAACTTCTCCACACCTCATACTACATTCACACTAAAATCGAAAATATGTTATTGATATTTGTTGATATTTGATATTTGATATTTGTTATTGATATTTAATAATATGATACATTGAGTCGGGGAGGTATTGAATGTTTGGAAAATCTATCATTCAGGCAAATGGAACGTTCATTATATCGATTTATTCATGAGACGATTATATGATCGACGAATGGTATGAAATAGTCCGCATTCTAGCATATTATATGGCTACTTTCTTCTGGTTCCTAGAGTTTAAAATATCCCTTAAAATAAAACCAGGCTGACTATTAACCAGATATGGGCTTTTTCATTCACCATAATGACAAACATTGAGATCGCCCTACCCTTACGATGTGTTTGTCCAGTTAGGCAAAACATGTGTAGCCCATTGAAGGCGACTGCTTTCATGGATAAGTGATATTGCCAAATTTACATGTATTTTGTTTATTTACTAGTGAAATAAATTTAAGACAATTATGAAAAAGCAGGGAGATATGTGGAGAATTTAGATGCATAACACTGCGTTTACCGCGCGTTAAAAGATCGAATATGACAACAGTTATTGGAGGAAACAACTGGGCAAGCTGTATCTAAATATTAATGGTGTTAGTGTTATTATATTTTCTTTTATATATCAACATCTAGAAAGATTTTGTACGGGAAATACTGCTAAATCTAGTAATTGTTCTCATATCGTGTCATGCACCATGGACTGTGACCTAATGCAAATATCATTAATACAGCAACATCCTTTTGAGTTAGTGCTATGATGTATGGATTCTTGTAAATCAATGTTAAACTTTGAATACATTTTCAAATAATACACCTGTTTTTCTTTATATTAATTGTCATTTACTAATGGTACATTGGTACATTTCAACACATCCGACCGATTATTTGGTTGGCAATTTCTAATATTCTGTATATGAATTGTAGAACTCTTTATCAATTATTTCGTAATATATTTATGCATATATATTGCTAAGTGTTTGTATTAAAACTATTAATAATATATGAGTGTTCCCTTTTGTGCGTTTGTTCTAATAAAACACAATAAATAGTAAAGCATGTAAGCTAAGTTTGCATTTGTCTGTTATATATTTTCTCGTATTATAATACGAGAAGTTATAAACAGTTATATATGCATGTAAGTGTTATCTTGATAAAAAAATTCGCGCGACCTTCGTTTTTTTCTGCGGGACTATCGTGTAATAAGATCGCGCGCTTTTAGTAAAGGTACACCCCAGCTTATAAAATAATACTTAGACGTGCGAATCAGTTATTGAGTTACCCCAAACCAGTTTTTGGGTCACTTACTATTTGTCACAGAAACAGCATTTTTAACATTGTTTTACAAACTCCAAACAATTAACACTTAAGTATGTGAGGGTTTCATTTGTTACGTTAAAAGGCATATTTCATGCTTTTTCCTATTGAAAATAGTGAATGACCAAAAAACTGATTATGACTCAAAAACTGATTTCCCTTTTTATTACTTATAGGTCAACGTATTTTGGTTGATCGCCTATACCTGCAGGTTCCCCGACCCAGCATTGACAACGTCGGAAATGACAACTCCGGTTGTGACAACTGAATAAAATGACAACACCGGCTGTGACAACGGACGAAACAACAACACCGGTTATGATAATACCGGTAACTATGACAACCACGGATCTGACATTGCCATGAATTGAATTTGCAGCAACCTAAGCGTTTTGGGGATTCATATGATAGAAATTAATATAAGTAAATGATTGTTTAGTATGCTTAAAAACCATATGATAAAATATTGTTATTGAATTGAAAAAAAACATCGGATTATTTCTAGAAAAACAAATACTAATGCAAATAGAGATAAAGCTGTTTATTACGTTATATTATTTAAATGACATGCAATTTCAATAACTATCCAAATCAAACTTTTATTTGTTTGTTGTTTTTTTTTTCGAATATTAATATTTGGATCTATTTTATTGCTTTATCATTTTCAATTTCTGATAGATGTTATAAATTTAACATTTGGATGGCCTACTTATCAGAGCTCAAAATTGAACCCGGCTAAAATGACAACCCCGGTTATGACATCACCGCTCCTGTAGTTAATTGGTGCGAAGGAATCACACAATTACGATTAATCGGCAAAGAAAAGCTTCATCTTAATACATAAGGAACTTGTTGATTGGTTAATGCAATGCGTTTTTGAAATCATGAATCATATTATAGGCTCGTGCACATAGAAAACTACAATGGAGAAACTTTAGGGGCTCTACGTATCATTCTGATTTGATTCACGTCAAAATGTTTGCCACAATATATCAATCAATTTAGAAATAGAAACTTCGCTTGTCTCATAATACAAATATTTACGTAATGATGCAAAAAAGTGCATAATAAATGAGTGAACGTTACTTAAGCAATAAAGAACAATATTTGACGCAACATTTCGTAGGGCAAAACAATCATAAATTTAACAAATGCCATGAAAATAGTGATGTGTTAAATGGCATTGAATTGGAAAAAGAAAGTGTTGAGTGATCAAAGAAGAGCATCCTACGACACGTTTTTCAAAAAGTTGTTACATTTCATTAAAACCACTCTACTTAAACTAACAACAATAAAATACTTCTTTTTTTTTACATTAAAATTTTGCAAAAAGGTGTTTATTTTTTCAAGCAAGCTGAGCTGTTCCTACTTTTCTAGCCAGCTTGGAGCAGAAAGGAAAACATTTTGCCATAATTAAACTAATGAATACTGAATCACCAATTATAAATACCAATTTGCAGGTTATAAGACAATTGCAAGCAATGACTATCAATTGTAATTAGCTATGTTTATAAATTATCAAAAAAATAAAATATATCAAAAAGGGTGTTCATCAAAATGCTAAAATCTCTAAGCCAGAACGAATTTCCTCAAAATCTCCAAGCCAGCTGGAATTTGCTGGGTAACCCCTATTGTGAGGAACGGCTCAAGGGGTTCTCTTCATAATATAGGCGGAGTTAAGACAAAACCTAGATTTTAAAAGCATGCTATGTTGGGGAAGCTCGGTGGTCGAGTCGGTATAGTGGCTGACTAGCCAAGTGGATATTGAATCGGTGGCGTGAGTTCGAGCCCGGCTCATATGAGATCTCATTATGTTTTTCAGCTGCTTCCTAGGGTTCACAACGGTCTCGTTATATGATACTTACACCCGGTGCTATAGCTAGTTTAGGGATTGATTATTGTAAACGCCGCATGTGGCTATAGATAGTTAGGGAATTAAATATAAAGCACTTATTTAAGTATCTATCATATAACGTGGCGGTGCTCGATAATTATCGGTTTATATAAATAGTTAAAATTGTAATTGAATAGTGTAAAGCGGTTAGGTCAGGTCATGGATCTGTAAATAATCGCTATATAAAAACCGATTATTATTATTATTATCATTATTACGTTTTAAGAAAATGTATGAAATTGGTATCCAAATTCAACTCCAACATTTCGGTTTCTATGCCCCATTGATACTTTAAAGTGATACTGTAAACAACTTTTAATGAAGCTTTTACATGTCAAGCTATCTTATTTTAGACATGATTATTTGAATGCCAATTTAAATGTTTTCAAAGACCATGAAAACCTTTGCCAGTTGACGATAGTACCTACTAGTTTCAGGCAATTATTTTTTAATATGCCTGAAGCCGCGTTCACAAACCTTGAATACAGTGATCATCACAAATTATGCAAAAATATGTTGTCCTTTTGTGCTTTGCGCTATGTTATCGGTGAACTCACTATGCGCTTGTGGTTACATAAAATGTGCGAAATAAATCAAACTATACACGTTTATGTGCTTTCCTGTTTAATTTGCAAGCATTTGTTATCTTGTTGTTCTGATAATTTCATAAACAAAGAAATAAAAATACTTGGGTATCGTATGATACGTGTATTTTCTTCCTAATTTTACATATTTATTTTATTTCAAATCAAGGTTGTTTTACACCTGGACCATCTTCTGTAAAAAAAAGACTTGAAACATCTATTCTGTTTTATGAGCTTATACAATTACATCTCAAGAAGCAGTCTTGATCCTCAAGTGTAGAAAATAACATAAATGAAATAAGTTGAATTAATAAAAACAAATAATAATTAATTAATCATTAGCAATCAATTAAAGTAAAAACTTATAACAGAACAACAGTTATTATTCACTTACTGTTTGATGCCCATACTTCTTTGTCTCTTCCTTGAACTATTGTAATTGTATTGGATTATGCGCAGTTTAAGTTTTGGTTATCTACTTTTTGAAAATCCTTCTTGAATCAATCATGGTATATTACGCAGGTTATAATATGAAAAATAATTATCAATATTTTTCTATGACAATCAAAATTAAAAAGTATAATTTATTATCTGAAAAATATATTCAAAAATGCACAGTTTTAAACACAATTAATATTTTACTTTTCATATAGGCTAAAATTACCAAAATCGAAATCAACATTTTAGATATTCTGAATAATCAGATATTAATCTAGTATATCTTGATATTTAGGCAAAATTAGTATTGTCTTCTGCAGTAGAGGCCATCTTTTTAAATATTAATTGCATCGTCATTACCTATTTATAAATATTTACATTTATATTAATGCTATATGATATACACAAATTGATAATTCGTGGGGCCTTATTGATCCAGTGACTGGCTTAATAGGCTTGAATTAGTGCATAATATCACAATCATATGAGTTCAAGACCATCACGGGAATTCACTTATGGTTGACCCATGCAGTGAATATAATTGGTACATTCCTCTAATGAAGACTCGCTATTAGATAAGAGTGGCCAAAAAAGAAATATGCTCTTTGGCTAGTATCTGGAATCTAGTTGTGTCTTTAATCTAATGATGAAGCACAATGATTCGAAATGTAAATATTCTCTTAATCTTGCAAAATATTATTGATAATATTTTGCCTAAAATATATCAATATTTGAAAGAAAAATATAATTTGAGAAATGTGTTATACCTTCATCATCACAATGATTAGAAAATATATCAACTATTTAAGGATTTTTTTAAAAATATATATACATCCCAATATATCCTTTTTTCAATCTTTAGATATATATTTCGATCATATGTAAACAGTTTTATATACCGAATTGATATAATCAACTATCATTTCATTTAAACGTTTAGACATAGTTTTCATTTATAATATTTATATCAATAAAAATACATACATATATAGTGACACAAACGTTCAACTATAAGAATTATTAATGTATAGAATCCGTATTAGCAAAAACATTTAGCTTACGTCTTGTTCACATTAAAAATATCGTTTTAGATTTGTTTTAGAATCGATATGTTTTATCCCTAATTATACCATTAGTAGAAACATTGCTGCATAATCAATCATCTGGCTTTTTAACACAAGACATAAGCCATTGCGCAATGCATATTTTACGACCATAATCATTATGAATGTTCAATGAAGTCAATCTGTTACAGTGTAAATTATTTCAGTGAATGCGCACACCAATTACATATCGCTAATCACTACTATATAAATCTACAACGGTTACTCGCTAATCAATAAAACAAATATGTTAGATAAATGTAATTAAGGATTCCTTTCACTTCGAAAGTAATGATTCGTAAATGATACGCTTTAGACTATTTACCTATATATTAGTGCATAAATTGATATGTAAATAGATTTTAATCATATTATGAAATGTAAAATGAATAAATAAACATTTACGTTTGCAGCATCAATATAAGAATCATGTATTATATAAATTAGAACAAATTAAATTAAAGACAGGAAATTTATATAATACTCCTTATGAACTTTGGACTTTTAATGTCTTGTTAGGAATCATGAAGTAAATGAAAAGTTTTATAGATAAACGTAGTAAATAGAATACTTAAGGGATTATGTTTCAATATACTATTACAATAAATATGTTTAAGGTTTTTGTCACAAATTTATATGTTCCTAGCTTATTGCTTATGTCACTGCTCTGATTTAATCAAAATATGCAACGCAAGTCAGAACAAATATTTGTAAACAATATTTACTCAATTGATTGGTGAACGGGCTACCGTGGAATAATAAGCACTGTCCAGCTATCCTTCATTAGTGCAAACATTTACAGGTGTAATAAAGAAGTGTATCGAATTGCCTGCATTGAAATTGCATAATGATTAAGGTCATTGAAAATACATTATATAGTGCAGTGCCTCACATACATATCTATTTTACAGCTATATTAATAACCGGGCAGCCATGTCTCTACTGTGGGATAATCAAAACGGAATAAATGTTTATTCTAAAACACATATAGCTAGTTTTGTGATTTTTATGGCATGTTGTTTATTTTACGGGACGTTCATATGTTTGACTCAAACAGAGCAAAACGGTAATAAAGAACCAAATCCAACTAGAAATTATTTCAATCAAAGTCTCAAAGGCATAGAGATGATACAGATAAATAATCCGAGTGGATATCAAGAGAAAATAAAGGATTATATACATTCATATACAGTTAACAAAAGTGTTTTGTCTTATACACAAAGGGATATTTTTGAATCACCGAAAATTGAATTTTTGCCACAATTCAAAAGTGCTTGTTTTTATGACCAGACGAACTCAAGGTATTTATGTCTGATTGAAAATTGATGTTTCTTTTTTTATATATCATTGTATTCAAATATATGTATAAAGACTAATTCATTTGATATTAAACTTCAAGTATAAAATAATGATTACCCGAAAGCATGTGCTCAAATGTGCCCAAAACTACAGCAAACAATTAAGTCTTTTACTATGCTATTTTTATTCTATTCCAGTCTTATAGACACTACATATATTTCATGTCAAATTAGGCATTATTGAAAAACATTTTTCAAGTATGATAAGATTTGTGTTGTGCAAATATCACAGGCGTGATTAAAACAATTTAATTAATAGATCATTTTAATTTTATAGGAATCAACTGCGCTGTATGCCTCGCTTAATTCAAGCAGGGTTTACAAAAAGTGGTACTTCGGACCTGAATTTACATATAATCCAACATCCTTTCATAATACAAGGGCGAAAACAGGAAGTGTACTTTTGGGACAACAAGCAGTGAGTTAATATCGATTGCACAAAACCTCATCATGAGTTCATGTTGATCTAAATTCACTCAGACGAGGTTAACATGAGGTTATGATGAGGTTTTGTTTAGGCTTGAAGCAAAAAAAAAAGTTCATTGATAATTAAACATAAATTAATATTCTATTACTTTATTTGTTTTACTTAGGGATTCAAATGGCTTTATGTTACATTGTCTAATGTGTTTGTACTTTTAAAAAGATTTTAAATGACGAGTTTCATAAAAGTATTATTATATACCATTCTTTTGTAATTTCTTTATCTAAGTAAATAAGTTTTACGCGTGCACACGTGTTTGTTAGATTAAAATTCTAAGTTTATGTAATGATGATATTCTAAATATTTTCATGTAATGCAAACACAATTAAACTATACTATTACATATATTTTTTTCTATTTGTCAAATTTAAATGAAATTTGGAAAATTGAGCACATTATTGCTAAGGTTAACTATATGAAAAGGCACACTATATCAAATCGTTTTCTTTCTTTTGAATCAGTCAAGCAGCCAAAAGAACATTATCTTGGTACACGGACATGTATAAGTTTGGATCAGAAATGATAGAGCAATGCTGCATTGAATCAAACAGCACTACATTCAATTTGCCTCACATCGACAGTTTCAAAAATAGCGGTTCGTTGCGGTTTACTCAGTATAATAAACATTCTGAACATGTGTGTAATATGATACGGCAAACGATGACATCAGAAGGGGTCTGTCAGGTGACCTTGACTGATTCAACAC
>LQRL01011402.1:0-10635 GCA_001703475.1 Hydroides elegans | reverse complement strand
TCTATTTTGGGTTTATCCGCTGTTTTTAGCCCGCGGGCACAGTCTAGTTGTGCTTCCCTAGACAAGATAGTTGCCAGTACTGTTGCCTATGAAACGATATATTGAAAATAGTGACTGCTTCTCGATGAAATTGCTAATTGTTATTTTGACAGAAAATACATACATATAGATTTTCTTATATGGTACATATTATCTTACTTTTATAGTTTTTATTGGCTTGAACAATTCTCAGGGATTTGTATTCTTTTCAAATCTTTCTAATTCTTCTTGAGACGGAGTCTTTGAATCCACCCATCCATTAACTCTTTAGCGCCTATTGGCCCCAATAGATCAGCAACCCACTTGCCCCCTATTTACTGCAATCGGGCAACATCACACATTGACCAATGTCCGACCCATAAACTTAAAGACCACCAATTCCTACATCCCTTCTTGGCAATATGGCATGCGACATCGTTATAATGACGCCAAATGGATTATCAGCGTAAAAGTGTTTATGTTCTGGACCATCCTGCGTCCAGCACCTCTAAAAGCTATCTTAAGGAAGTTCTCAGAGTTGAGGGGCCGCGTGTAACCGAATGACTCCTAAATATTAAGTATATGTTATGGCACACAGTTTATGTCATAAATATGAAAATTCCGACTTCATTTGATGTAAAAAATACAGTATTTGCGACGTTTCCAATAATACAGTTCTGCTTACTTAAGAGAGATATTAAGCTACGTGTGAACCCCTGCCCTCATCCCTCCACCCCGTCCTATTCTTACCACAAAGAGCTCGGCACAGAGAGCAGGAATGAAACTAAACGCAGCTCTAGTTAATAACCCGTCATTGGTTATTGCTTAAAAGCAAAGCGGGAGACACACATAGTTGGACCAGCCACATATACTGATCATTGCTTAATGTTGGGAAGACAGCGGTCTGAGAAACTAATGCCTTTTGAAATGTGACACGCAGTCTCATAATCCGTCGTGTTTTGGAAACGGAATTCGGACGCCGCAAAAAATGTGTTATTAGTGAAATGTGATAATTAGGGGGAGAAAAAAGAGCGAGACATAACCTTCTCATTTTCATGCAAAAAAGATCAAGTCACGATTCGGTGTGATAAGATAATTAAAAGAATTAATCAGTTTGGTTTTGCTTGGTTTTTAGGGGAAAACCAAAAAATAAGGTAATGAATTTCGGAGCATGACAAAAAAAATCAGAACCTGCTAATTTACGTAACTCGATGATATGAGTAAAACATTAATTTATTATTTCTCTAGACGACTTAGAGATATCAAGCAGAAGAATTTTCCTTTTGACTTGTTAATATTACAACTACGGGATCAAAATTGGATAGGTTTGTTATGAAAAAATATATTTTAATATAAACATTTGCAAGAGAATATGTAATAAGGATAGATTGCTATCTAAGTTCTATCAAATATAGAATTAATGTGAAGACAATTGAGGTGAATCAAACAAGAACTAATGCAATTATCAAAATATATCATTTCAATAATATGAATTATCATGGACAATTAGTAATGTGAAGGATGGTTTATCACATAAATTAAAAACCAAATATGATATCATAGTTTAATAAGGAAAACGGCTATTTTTTTTGGAGTGTTACATGTAAATACATCAAGTAAGGAAAACAACAGCAACAAACAAAACACAACATGACATCGAAAATGTTGCAATCACTTTCTCTGAATATGATCATTTTAATTTTATTCGCACAAAGTGCGCATGCGTGGTTTCCAAACCTGGATCCAACCAATAAAGAGTCGATTTGTGAAAATACTTTATCGTACAGTGCGACCAAAATGGAATCACCAAAGCTTATGCCCACTGTAGACGTGCAACCGGACAATATGCAATATCTGCCAGGAAAACCTCTAAAAGGTAAGACAAACAAGGTGTAATATGTTCTCTATAAAACTCTAAAAGGTAAGGACAAATACAAAAAAGTGTTTTCTAGAACAACATCTTGAAGGTGAGAGGCCAACAGCTTATAAATTTACAGAGTCTATGAAAAAAAACCATCTGAACATATTTTTATTAGGTTACCGTTGACAATGTGTAATATCTGCATGGCAAATCTGTTTTAGATTAGAAAACACGAGTACAGCTATGAGGTTTATTTCAAAGTGTTAGCTTAAATATAACTCTATTTTGGCTAAATTTGTCAAAACTAATCTTTATTTTTGTAACCGTTGTTAAACCAGACAATATGCAATATTTGCCAGGCTAACTTTGAAATCGTAAGAAAAAAAAGTGCATATAAAAAGGTGTTTTTTTAAATAAAACTTTTTTACTTCAAAACCCTTATGGCCGAATAATTGTTGTTTTGGTTATCCGTTATAATATCAAGTTGTGTCGGACAATACACAATATAATGTCAGGAAAACCTCAAAAAAGGTAACGAACTTATTTTAGCTTAAGGTGCTTTCAAATACCTTTAATGAGATAAAAAAATGCTACGGAGTTATCATTCGAGACTCAAAGTGTTGACAAGTTCAACTTATAGCGTTATTTTAATATTTCAAACATATTTTGAAATTGCTTTTAGACGTTATTTAATGCAGTTTTGAATATGAAAGTTTTGATTATAAAAACGGGATAAAAATAATGGTAAATACCACAGGTGCACTATAAATAAATCAGAAATATTCCCGAGGAGCTTTGAAACAAGAATACCGAAACCGCCATAAAAATGTCATATCGTCGACTCGTATATCGAAACAATTCCAATGCAATTTTAATGAATGTCAAATTTAACCTCCAGGTTTTTTCCTTCGTCTTCGTAAAATGTCTAACATGACTTCAGGCATTAGAAGCAAATCCAGGGAGATCAGGTAGACAAATTGTGAGGCAAATTGTCTGCTGAAATGAGTATTTTTATTGGCACAATCCCATATGTCCAACGTACGTCATTCGTCAAATCGTTAAACGTGTTTTTGATTATTTTTTGTTCTGAGAACGACCAAACTGAAGATGCAAGAAATCAAAAAATTTAGCTAAGAGATATTACCCTTGCTTCTTTTCAAATATAAGACACAGTAATCAAAGAGGAAAAATTGCGCAAGAAATATATTTATAAGAAGAATATTAAACGTTGGGACGACGTTGCATGAAACGTGTCGTACTAAGTGATACGTCGTTGACTTGTTAGAGCTCTTTACCTTGTCTTTAGCCTACGGTACATCACAAGGAAAATCACAGGGACTCAAAAAAACTTAGGTAGGATCCAACTCGGTAATTTGCGATGGTTTGACATCTAAAAAACGAATCCAGGTGAAAATGACCCATGTCTAAACAGTTTCAGTTAAAAAAGGAACCAATTTAAACGGGGCCATTTATATCGGATACCTAAAAAATCTTATACTTACTGGATAGTACATTATAAAATGAACACAAAATTTCACACAACGTCGCAACGTCACCAAATTGCCGAAACGCACACATGACAATGTTATATCCATGACACAATATATTTACGCATTGATATGTAATCAATTGGCAACGTTTTTATGACAACTGTAAGCGTCTCGTCGAGATAACCGCCTTAGAGCAACACGGATTTGTGTGGCTCAAGATATTTGGCATTAAATTTGAAACATAGGAGGTGTTTGACATTAAAACTCTGTTGCTGAAGGGGCAACTGAGTCGTGTATCTCCTTCTTAAACAATTGGGCGCTGCACAGTCATTTAATCCTGCCAGGTCTCCTTATAACGCCTTATACGTAGATGGGAAACTGCTAACTTGGCCAGATTTCCAAAAAGGTCCAAAGGACGTTCAGGACGTCGTACTGGTGTTCCGAACCAATTTCGATGTTGCTGCTCCTTGTCGTTCCCATTGTGGTCAGGACCTTAATATGCTATAACAAGTCTTCTCGGTGGTTTCAGGTTAAAGTGGAGAAGGTGGCACCCCTGTTTTTATAAATTGGAGAGATTGTATTGCATAGATAATTGACTTTGGCAATGGGCTATAAAGTTGTTATATGGCGGTTTTGTAACAACTTTTATTTTGGTGTATCTTAATTTTATAATTTTAAGTTGTAATATGGAGGTTTTGTAAAAAAAAAAACTGTATTTGAACGATGTATCTTAAATTTATAATGAATGTTTTGAGCTACATTGGTTAAGCATTGCTGAATAGGGCAACTGAGCCGAGTATCTCCTTCTCAAGCAATCAGGCGCTACACAGTCATTTAATCCTGTCATGTCCACTTAACGCCTCATAAAGGGTATGGTGGTACAGTACGAGCGATTTTTTTCATATGCAGAGGGGGAACTACTAACTTGCATGATCTCCAGTAAGGTCCCAGGGACATTCTCATTGGGCCCGTAAAAAAATCAGATGTTCAGGACGTACCTTTTCGTCGCGAATATAGAATCAATGCCATTGCTAGTATATTAGTCCATATAACTTTAGAGTACGTGTATATATGTCATCACGTCGTTGACGAGTGAACAACGCCTGCAAACGTCGCGACGATTGTGTATGTAAGAATGACGTCACACTTGTCGGGATGTTGGGACAACGCGCATATGGACCCATATTGGCATATCCTTTAAACGTCACCTGAAAAATCGACCGAGCCTCGATCAGTGAGTTGGTTTGAAAAATAAAACGTAACAGAAGCAGTTTCGATGCCGCTGCTCCTTGCCGCTCCAATCGTGGTCAGGCCCTAACCTTGCTATAAGATGCCTTCTCGGCGGTTGCGGGTTAAAGTTGATATTTTTTCTTCAAACGTTGGGCCACTGTTTTATAAATTGGAGAGATTTTCTTACAAGGTGCTGCGCTTAATCGACTTTTGCAGTTTCGCTATAAAATTGTTATATGGCGGTTTTGTAAACGACTGTTTTAGCTATTTATATTTTTTGTGAATTAAAATGTTTAATATATAAGTCAAAGCATGTTTTGGATCACTACTGTGCCGTCATTCTGACGATTTATAATTAATTACGAATCGGTCGTTTTTGTTATTGTTCTTTGTCCCGTTTTACATTGATAATTTTAGCGTTATTCAAATTTTCTTGTACTTTATAAGGTAAACTAAATATGGCAAAAAGTACATGCAGGCTTACATTAGGCTTTTTTCAACCAGCGAAATTCAACATAAAGGTTGCAGCGAGGTAAATTCCTGCGATTTCCGCGAAAAAAACGTCGTTCAAATATCTTTAAATAATTTGAAATATTTCAATTTTAATATCACAGAAAAGTGTGTTCAAGACTTATCGCTTCTAAACACCGATAAAACAACACAACGCTGCGTTTCGTTTGAAAAACACAATTCTCAACCAAAGCGAACCCTTACCTCATGAAATTGTGATGATTCAACCACTGACATCAGTTGAACGGGGGACACTTTAGCAACCCATGACTGCCCAAAGGGTGCATCCATGCTTTTATCAAATTTACAAAAAGTGCCCCAAAGGTGCCAAAAGATAAACGAGCAATGGAAAGCAATGAAGATGAATGAGGCTAGTCGAACATGAAGGGCTACTAATCCCCCTTTGGTTTGCATGAAAAACAGGGCTAATTCAATTTGGAAACTTCAGTGAAAAATAGTTGGTTTTATAATAAAAACCGGGAAGGTCATTTAAATCTTTGTTTAACATGTCTTAACAAGGCTTATTTCATCGGGAAACTTTATTGAAACACGGTTTGTTGAATTAAAAATGGCACTTTGTGTTAATTTTGTTTAAGAGGGTACGTGTTCATAGTATTTTGTTTGCTGTTATAAAAACATGTTTCACATCTTTGGAGTAGATTGCTTTCACGTCTAAAACTAAATGGACAGTTTTGAGAGACGTCATGTATACTGACACGTTAAGTCGACGTTTCCCTTGCATTTTTAGGCCATGGCGATGTTAATGTGACATTTGTAGCAACTACAGTAAACGCAACTAGTTTAGCTGATGTTTCAATTCATCTTTGCGTTGAAAGGAAATCCATATATTTGTTATATCAAAGGTTATCAGATGTGATTTTTTAAGATCAATTATGAGAGATATGTTGTACCTGGACTGGTATTTGAAGGTTAGCTTTAGATGCAGAAGTCTTAAAATAGAACAATTAGAACCCAACAAAAATTGTAATCACATGGAATTACATAACATAGATATAACACATATCAACATCACTAATTTCCCAAATGAGGAAAAAAGAGAAAACCAATTTAATTTCATTTTTATACAAACACCAGCCCTTGAGAAAAAAATGGCAGGAATAATTTTTATTGCCATAGAAAATCATCAACCCTAGGGTGGAATGGTTTTGTAGACATCCGGCCTAGTTCATGATATCCGTTAGAGGGACTACTGTTTTTTTGCGTTATCCTTTACCATGTTTTCTCCTTTTTGGAACTTTTTGTTTAGTTTTTTTTTGTCGGGTGTGGCAATTACGGCTTCATTGTGTGTGCATGAACTGACATTGTAGACACCCCTCCTGCTCCCAAGATAGATAACCCTAATGCTATAGAAATCCATCGAATTGTCAAATACACAGAGGGCACAATGTCCCCTCTCGGGAAAGATAGATCTACATAGCTGTAGCGTTGCACGCTGACGCAGCGTCGGAAGAGTTGTGTGAATTTATTGCATATATTACTTTACGTTGCGACGTCAGAAGATAATCTTATTCCGCCTTATCATAACTGCAACATCGTTGCCTTATATTAAAATACGTTAATAATGACATTTTTTCCAATAAAAAAAAACAACACGCTGAAATATGTGTTACCCATATGAAAACAGTGAGGTTAATACATCAGACGCCTTGTGTACATTGAATCAACATTCTAATGCTTCAGATAACAATTAATTGTTATAACGTCACATTTCTATTCGGGATCTAAAACGTCAATCGAATGAGCACGTGTTAAAGCGGTTTTGCAGTAATGTGTAGTATATGTCACTTAGCAAGAATATGTGAGAGACAGGTACCAACTCATATGTTATCACAATTATACAGGAATACACTTGACAATTAATTGCGAATATTGTCTATGCCTTTTGATTTACAACATAGAGTTTCTATCACTTAACGTTGTGCATCATGCCACTAAGCCAGACTAGACAAATGGTGGATTTTGAGGATATATCGCTAAGCTGCCAATAGCATTTAGGTGTGATGATGCACGGTACAGTAATTGTTGTCAGAATGCAATGAAATTATGGGATGGAAATCTATGAGCAGCAGTATGTAGCATCAAACAGGGTGTTAATGCTCAGCTATAACAATGAACACAATCAAATGTACAGTTTTCATAACGTTTTTAAGACGTTATATTCAGTGATATTATGACTATTTGATGTTTTGATTGATCATAATTATCTGACTAAACTGTGATTTATTTCACATGAAAATATGAGTAGAAAGACGTAGGCAACCAATAATAAAATGCCGCATTGAACAACTTCATCTAACTAACCCTAAGCAGTCTTCCAATGTATTCCTTTTTAGATCTCAAAACGCTACTGGATTTCAAATAAGGCATAGAACATATTGGTGCATTTTTTAAGTTTAGAAGTAACTAGCGATTTATTCTGTGAGATATCTAATGGATGGGAAATCTTACTTCCTGTCATAGAACAAATATGAAAATATCATTGATCTTAATTTTCCAAAAAAAATATTCTAAGTACTTTTGTAATGACAATAAAGAAACTCTGATTTGATGAAATTGGGACAATAAAATGAGATAATACCAATCTAGTGCTTTTTAGAGGGAAATGTAACATTGAAGTGTATTTATTCTTGCAGGCAATGTTTTGCTGGCAACGATTTTCAGCCTTTCCTAGCTGGCAAATACAGAAAAAAAATATGTAGATGATTAATATTTCGTCACTTTAAATGCGAAGAATTTAATTTCATCAAAAAAATTGTTAGTGAACAAACTAAAAAAATCCTCAAATGTGAACAAACCCTAACTCATCAGAAAAAAATTGTTGCAACAAATTTCTCACGATTTCGATATTATAAAAAAGGTTTGTGATTCTGTTCTTCTTTTATTCGTGTAAATGTCGTATTAGCCACCAAACTGACTAATTACCATGGCGGAAACCTCCGCATTGACCTTAATTAGGGAGTTTCATGCAAAGTGGCACTAAGATTATGTATAACTGTTTTGGGAAACCCAACTCTTATTTACATTTTAGAGATGAATCAATTAATGATTTATCATATAACGGATTTCATTGCTAGGCACAACAAGATCCGCGTTTTATTTCAAACATGCATAAGAACATGAATGAGCCATTGTAAATTTAAGTTCAGAAAAGCGCTTTATTGAGATATAACCTTAATACTCAAAACCCTTCCATTCTCGCACAGCTGTACCCAACGCACCCTCAATGACGTTTAACGGATTAGAAACCTTTTAACCGAAATCGAACTTTGGCTTCTGGTTGACAAACTTGCAAGTTGGCCATTTGTCACTATTTGAACGATTGGTTGCATGTGATTGTATTGACGCGAATGACCAAGTTCAACCCCAAGCATGCTCCGATCGAAACTCGTGAATCCAGGGTGTGACGTATGTTACAGTAAAAGCCGTTTATAAGTTGACAGCTGCACGCAAACACGCAAATAACAGCACGCAAACACGAACTTTTCTGCACGCAAAAACTCAATTTTCTCCACGCAAACCCGCAAACACGCAAACACGCAAACACGCAAACACGCAGAGGGGTTATAAAAGCAGTGTTATCATAATTCCTCACCATTCCTTCACAATACATCAATTATCCCTTGAGCTTCGTGAAGCTGGGATGCATATGAAAATGATTTGTTATTCAATCTTTCCTGGTTACAAAATTGTCTATATTTACAAACCTTTATGTATGTTCTATATTATGTATACGGTCATGAGATAAATTTAAAGTGCTTTATTTTAATTCCCTGCTTCATACTTTTAAAAAGGACGATTATTAAGCATGTAAATGTATTAAGTCGTTCAGCCCTCCCCCTCGTAATATTATAACATTAAAATTGTTTGAGTGTCTAGAAATACTTAGATTAAAGTTTATAAATGTAGAAAGACAAATATATGGTTCCAAGACAATTAATGGAGAACTGAAGTATACAATGCTGATTGCATAATAAGTCTAGCTAATAATCACAATACCCCAAAATGACCGAATGAAAAGATACAGGGGCCAAACATGTGATAGGTAATCAACGCGCCAAAATAAATTTCCCTCAGGCCTTCTATATTATAGACGCAGTTAATCTATCAATAAATATATTCAGAGCGACCAAACTTGAAAGCAGACCTACACCTATAACCTGAGCTAAAAAAACAATTGTTCCAAATATACCAATTTACAAGATATAAGGTCGGAAAATATAATAGGTGATCAATAATTAAGAATAAAATGTGCTCTCAGGCTTTTGATATTTTAAAGTCTGTCTATATTTATTTATACCGAGCCTAAAACTAGACATAACAACCAATAAAATATAACACGCGCAAACACGCAAACACGCAAACACGCAATCACGCAAACACGCAAACCCGCAAACACGCACATAAATCTGCACGCAAATATCATAATTTGTCCACGCTGAATTCATATCATGAGCACGCAAACACGCAAACACGAAGTCAACTTATAAACGGTTTTTACTGTAAATTCGCGAATGAATAGGTAGAAAGTTATTCAAACCAGTTTCGCGGTGCCTTTTTATTGAAGATGTAGAAAACACAGTACTTTGAAACTTTATCAACCATTAAATTTAAAGCAGCTTTATATTCAAATAATTAAATCAAGCCAATTACGCGTTAAACCTGTTACCGGTGGTTACTGGTATGTAGTAAGACCAATTTTCGTACAGTGAAATCATTTGCTGTTTTTTTCGAGCGAATGCTCTGAACGATCACTAATCGTCGGTTGCAGATCATGGTGTTGGCTCCAAGCAAGGCTTGAGACAGGCTTGAGCGCTTCCTTATTTTCTTTCCAGATGCAAAACACTGGTATTTTAAATTTGATTATCGTTAAGCCTATTAATATCAATAGTGTTTATATGTAAATGTGTATGAACATAGACCTACTAATGAGAAACACGCATGTTCCTGAAATGCCCAACACCGGCTTGATGCTAACACCGTGAACAGAAACCGGTCATAATAGGCTATTGCATTAACGCCCTTTATACTTTTCTGTAATGGGAAGGGACCAGATCAAAGCTCGTCTTGTAAACACAGATCAGTAATAAGGATGACTGAGTATATTTCTTTGACACTTATATCTCATGGGTAAGTGGTTGAAGACCACTTTAATAAGTCGTAAAGACTATAGCATTTGTAGTTGTTACCCTTAAGTGCAACCGTCCTTTTAATAAAAAAAAAGACAGTCGTCCCGTAAATTTATCTTCGAAGCCCGAACAACGTACATCTGCTCGCGGTCTCAAATAAACCCTCCACTAAATGCTAGAAATTGAACCAATCGAAAAAAAGAAACATAAAATTAACCTCCCTTTGAACTGGTATTTCTTAGCTTGTTCGAATATGTTCACAATACGGGTCGCATATATATGTGAAAAACATCAGGTTTACCGCGTCGATCCAGAAAGTAATGGTAAGGGGGGGGGGGGGGCTGGTGGTATTATTTTGATATAATTAAAAGAATAAACG
>LQRL01011398.1:0-17226 GCA_001703475.1 Hydroides elegans | reverse complement strand
TAATAAATTATATATATATATTATATATATTATATCACCAAGACAAAGAGTCAAAAACAAAATACACGCACAAAAAAAGAAGGAAAAAATCGAATTAATAAATATGTTCAATATGTAGTTACATGTCCAAATGATGAAATTCTTATTCATTATGCAGTGGTAATAACGTATTTTAAAACAAGAATGTATTCTATATTAAATTTGAGAATCTTCCGTCAACATTTGTGCAACAGGATTTAAATGTGATATGAAGTTATGTTTTCAAATTCATATTAAATATGATTCAATTAATTCGATTTTCTCGTATTCATTGTACTTACAAATTTCATGTCATGGTAACATAAAGCTTGTATTAGATAAATCGATATTTAATTAATGCGTTTATTTTGAGTCAACTTAAGTATTATCATAATATCAGTATGTTTTATGCATGATCCGCATACAAATAATTAAATATCAAATACAGTTGGACCAACCACTTGAAATCCAAACAAGGTTAAGAAAACATATTTTATATTCGATTTGGTTTATCACAAAAAAAAATGTTAATTTTGTAAACCTGTACGGTGGCCGAAAATGTCACTTTACAAAGATAAATGTATCTCAATATAAGTCATTGTATTATTTTATGCAAGCACATTAACATGTTCTTTAAATAAACAATTTACAATCACTGTTGAATACCATGGTCACATATTAGAAAATTGATTTATAACTCTAAAATTATTTTACATGTAAAAAAAGGCTCTTGTCGTTTCTTATTCAGACAAACACAAGAGCTACATTATGATACTGCATTTGATCCGATATTGTCAATATAAACAATTTTAAAATTGGTAAGCCCATAAACCTCTTATTCATAATAATGCTACATTGTCAAAAAATACGACCGAAAAGGTCACTTGTTACAAATGAATGTATCCCAGATTGTATTTGCGCAATCAACCTCTTTTATAATTTCACGTTAAGGAATATGATAAAAATCATACGTAAGTACAAAAATACAATAACCACAGAGTAGTGGGTTTATCTACAACATATTCAAATTTTAATGTAAATTTCCATGATTCAAATAATTCATCATTTAAATAATCAATCAATTTTATAAACATAAAATAATTGACGCACATTGATAATCACTTAAACCCAATGAAACAATACCAAGCGAATTAAAAAAACCCTAAATAATTCACTATTCGTTTCAGATAAGCTGTCACTGGTGTACATTGACACTATTTAGGCGTATTAATGGAGAACTTACTTTTTTTCTATTCCGAAGTCAAAATGGTTGAATTCATGAATATATTTAATAATGATCGAAGCACCAATTAACTTCATGTATAAGGTATTTCATGTAAACATACGAACAAATTAACATACAGTCATATTTCCATAAACATCTGGTAACAATACCTGATCTATTTCATTAAGACATTAATAGACTATTACGAAGGACTAAAACAATTTTTAGAACAAAATAACAAAGTACTGCAAATCGGCCTTTAGGCCCTATAAATTAAATTAGGTTTTATTCAAACCATCTCTTTCATTTCATGTCTGATACACGAATCGCATTTTAAAATTGTTTTTTTTTTCATATGAATATTTCAAATATATTGCAATGGAACGGAAACATCATATTTTATTAATTGACCATACATTGAACATATAAGAAATCGAAATAACCACATGTTAATAATCTGGCGACTAAACTAAATTAAAAAGTTCTACCAAAATAAATTAATATAACATTCTAAAATAAAAAATCCCGTCAAAGCGATTCCGGAAATAACGATTTTTAGGTCTTTAAGAACATCTTTCTTGGTAAGATGTCAGCATCTTGGTCAAACTGGACATAGTTACATTTGGTGTTAATTGTGCCATTCAGATCGCTTGTGAAGTGGTTTAAGAATTGAAACAAAATTTCACTGCGAAGTTCTATTTGTATATATCAAGTCATGGTTGCGGTTCAATCAATATACTATGGCTAAATCAGTATCCAGGTTTTTTGGTACATGATTTCGGTGATTCAGCTCATTAGTTTGGTGATTGGGTAATTCGGGTACACATTTTATGATCTTTCGTATAACTGCGACAATATAAATTGATTTTAGTATAAGTTAACATAAACAGGTATTAAGCACTAATGGATACCATAAAATTGAAAGTAATGGCTTCAAATGCATGTTAATAGCTAGATGTACATGTGTAAATGTAAGTGTAAATAAGGACGCATAAACTAGATTATTTTGTAATACCGGGGTGAATATGAACTGGCCGACATTGCCCTTACTATATAGTTGGATGATATAAAAATATTTACACCACGTAAATCCACATAAAATAAAATTTAAAATCCTTACATTTTTGGCTGTTTACATATCAAAATACTAATGGCGAATGACCATTAATTAATATTCACGTGAAGTTTGAATGTAGTGATACCTACAGTCAAAACCACTTTTAATTGGGCAGTTGATACGAATAAACGAATGATCGAATAGACGAATAAACGAATAAATGATATGAAGGGTTTATAAGGAAAAGCATGCGGTCATTAATTAAATGCCTCGACTGTCATTGAAACTGCGTAAAGCTGCGAATCACATGAGAGATGAGGGAAGGTCAGCGAAAATATTTCGCATCCAATCCTGCTTTTGATATGCTGTATTAAAATATATTCCAAATCAGAGCAATAATGTCCTTCATTTTTTTTAAAATTCAAAACTCACCTCGTGTAAACGTGGCTGAAACCACTCGATTTATATGATACTAAACTCCCCCATGTATGGACTAAAAGAATGACTGAACTATGTTTGAAGTATTTATGTCTACTTATTTTCAATATTATGAATTAACAGATTAACCGATCAGAGCAATAATGACCTTCATTTTTTAAAATTCAAAACTCACCTCGTGTAAACGTGGCTGAAACCACTCAATTTATTTGATACTAAACTCCCCATGTATGGACTAAAACGAAAGACTGAACTATGTTCAAAGTGTTTTTGTATACTTATTTTCAATACTATGAATTAACAGATTGATAATTAATTGGAGATGAAATATTCTATATTCAATTTGAACCAAGTATTTTTACCCGTTGGATAAAAGTGACACTGTTTAAGAGCTAAACTGATTACACATAGGTTATGTGAAGGGGAGGAATCGCTATGCTTTGCAAATACAACCATGTAAATTGTATTAGTTGTCGAGCGAAATGAGAATCTTGCGCAAATACATGTATACCTAAATCGTGAATATGCAATCAATAAAAGGCTAAATTTCAAGATGAAGGGATTTGTCCTTTAGGAGTCCAGTGCCTTTTAAAGATGCTTCGTGTGTTTGAACGGTCACACCTTGTGAAAATGATACATGATCTGCTTTTCTGCAATTATTATGGTTTAACATAAAAATATGAATGGTCATACCTGAATACCAATCATATAAGAAATATCCGGACCTAAACTGCAAGGTACACGTTAACTAATCACATGTTTACATATGGAAATTTAAGCTCCTGCCTTGTCAAAAACTGATTTAGAAATGACAGATTTCATATGAGCATAAGTGACCAAAGATTTGACACGTGGGGATTCTAACATAAAGCTGAATAATTCAAAAAATTTAAGTTTCGGGTCATATCATACATTCCGCAATTAGCAGTTAATTATTTCAACAAGTATCCTTCATTCGATAACTTTTTAATTTTTTCATAAAAAAGAATATATGCACAAAAAGCTTAAACACTATTTCTTTCACATATAATGTACACAAATACATGGTTATACTCCGGTTCGTCGTCAAAAACCATTTCAGCGTAGACGATAGTATAGAAACCCTTCGATAGAGCCATATTCTATTGATGGACCAACACGGTCTGCTCCTTTTTTCTGCAGTTTATCCTTAAAATACTTTAAAAGTTTATCTAAGGGTTCGAGAATATTGGTCCGAATTGGAGCAAAGTTAAATAAGTGAATGTTTTTGGTCTGCGAATTCGATTAGTTCATTGCTGTTATGGGCTGAGTAATTGTCTTTGTAATAAGGCAACAGAGCTGTTTGAGGACATGATTTTCTCTATATGTTTGATGTATTCGAGATATAGCTTTGAATCGTTGTGTCCTGAATCGGAAACGGTATAGAAGGCATTTTCCGATCTGAAAACATGGCGACCATAATTTTTCGGAGGGTATTCTGACATGTGAACATAGGTGGAAGCCACTCCCCAGACGCTGAAATACACATTGTAAGACTCGTGTGAGCATGAATACCCGAGAATACTTTGTACGGTGTGTGACTGTCATTCGATTCTACATATTTTCTTCGTCAATGTGATAAACACACTCTGATTTATGCTGAAGATTGACTTCATTTATCATTGCCCTATAATCTATAAATATATCTGACGATCACACTGCCTCGGCTCATTGCATTGCGACCAGGATCAATGAGATAGGGTATCCTGGTGATTATCAAAAAAGTATTTATAAAATTGTACTTTATTGAAGGATGCTTGTCAATAATGCTTTTAGAATGAAATGAATTACATACAAAAAGAAGGAACACATAAACATGTTTGTTTGTATTCGAGTGCCAGTTGATAAAGTTCTTATCGAAATCGCTTACAAACTATTTGTTCCGCGAATGGTACGGTTCAGTTATTCAAACCAAGCGGAATGACGAATATGTTCCGCAAAAAGCTTCCGGGTACAAATGTGACACTTAAAACAAGGTTTTTACGTACAGGGCGGTATGTCCATTGCAATTAACATGGTTAAATACATTTCGAAAATATTTATAGTTTACCATTACCCAAAGTTTCAAGTGGTTAAAAAAAGTAAGCGAATTTCAATTCATTTCGATTCATCGTTCATTTAATTATACTTTCGAGAAACTCGAATGCATAAGCATACTATATCAATTTTACATGGTTAGGGATGTCATACAATAAAATACATGTATAAAAACGAACAAAACTCAGTTCATTAAAAATATTTCAAACAGAGAAACTATAGAGTTATGTATTATTTTTAAGTCTCTTATATATTTCGCAATGCATATTTAGCAATGCTTTTCTACTCTTTGTACTCAATAGGTCTGGGCAGATAAATAGGATGATATTCATTACTGGTTTCGTTCAAGTTACACATCCTGCATTTTTGTGCATTCTAGGTATATTTGGTATTACATATCTCAGTTCGACTTCTTTGGGATTTCAGATTATATTTATACAATACACCCGGAATATCTTGAAATCTTTTCGGTATTTCGATTCAATTCTTTTCCAATTATACCCAGGTATGTTCTAAAGACTGGTTCAGGCATGTTTTCCTTACGATGGAGTCAAGTTGATGTTTCAATATTGAACAATCAAACTCGCGCGGTCAGCCAGTCCCACATATAATTTTTGCGTGAATTAGGTGTAGGCGCTATAGACTCTTCCTTTCTGATGTTATGGTCTGGGGCATTATCTATAACCAATAGCGAGGCAATACCGGCATAAGCTGCTTTTCCACCCATTCGAGGAAAACCGTACCGTTCATGTCTGTGATTGTGTCGGTTATCTTTAAATTTCGAAGGAAAGACTTAAGTCGAAGCCCTCCAAAAACCCACGTTTCGCTCAGCCAGCATGTAAAACAATCAGTCTTTTACCCTTGTTCGCTCCCAGACACAATCGTAATGCCTGGTTTTGAATTGTTTCAAGTGATTTTAAAATACGAATGTCTAGCCGACCCATTTACAATAGATCCATAATCTAGTTTTGACCTGATAAGGGTTTTATAAATTAATGTTTTAGATCTTCTATCTGCACCCCACGAGGTATTTGAAAGAACTCGGTGATAAGACGCTTAAGAATAGGACACACATATTTTACTCATGGCTATCTCTTAAGAGGCGAACCAGTTCCAGAGTGTATACCCTGCGCTTCCACATTAACTGTGAAACATATTTTAGTGTGGTGAGTGTGGTGATTTTTTAGTGATACCAGAAATGAATTTTATACAAGAAATACATTAAAAGAAATAAGTACCAGCAACAAAATTATAGATTATGTTAAAGCTATTGGTATAAATAATTTGATCTAGACATTTTAATTAAAAGGTAAAATATTTTATAAAATACACGTGCACAAATACATAGTTTAAATTAATTTTAGTATGCACATCAATGAAAGACACAATATGATCCACATGGGATTGGCCGTGTCGTAAAAAATACACTAACCTTTCCTTACCTTACCCTTGTTCGTAGGTAGTTTTCTATTATATTTTACCCCTGTTCGTATGTAGTTTTCTATTAATTTAGGATTGGGACTATGGTATTGTTTCATCAGCGTATACCATGGTGAAACCTTCACGTTTTCGTTTGTGAAATGACCGCAAAAACGAAAATCTTTATCGAGCTAAATCTGAGCCCTCACATATCACTCTTCTGCTCTTCCCAAGGTCCTGGTTATACAGGGTCGGAAATCTCAGTGTTGCCACTTTATACTTTTTTAAAAGTGTCATACTTTTATTGAAAATCGGCAAAATTATACTTTAAAAAAAATACTGTTTTAATACTTTTTTTCCTCGGAAAGTGAGTGGCAACACTGTAATCTGGAATCAGTTTTCACCGTTCAATGTATTTTTGCCCCGGAATATAAGTAGATTTAGTTTTAGATAGGTACCGGATTCAGAGCCCCCGCCATTGGACGAACGTGATTTTGAAGAATATTCATAGTGCTATCAATATCGACAAGCTCGCTTTGCTCATGATGGCTGATAGCTCCCCAAACAAGAAGTCCGCCTCAACGGAACGGTTCCGTCCCGTTTACAAAGGCGTCGTTATGCCTTGGCTCATCATGTCTTCGCCAGACACGCCTTGTTTGGTCTACCGGACACAATAGAAATTTGGATTCATCAGCAAATATGTAATTTCTCCACTGCATTTGAGTCCATTTACGTCGTTTCTGTGCCCATCTAAGACGCTTTTTCCTGTGTGCCTCTGTCAAGAATGGCTTTAAAACGCTATCCGCGTCTTTAACCCTTCCATATGCAAGTGATTCCTAATTTTTCTTTTGAAGTTCCTTACCCCACGGCCTCGTGCATTCGATAGAAGATTACGCAACTGTGTGGCTGAGACAATAAAATGAAATAAGCAAAAGTGATGCAACTCTAGCCGCATCAAATGCTCCAGGGTCCGCCGTTGTTGCAGAGGCGATGCAACTCTCTTGAATCTCTTTACTTGCTATCTTTGCCTGTTTTGCGAAGGTTCCCTTACCTTCTCTTGATACGGGCGAGTTATCTTTTCCAATACGTGCATCGTTTTGTCTCCCGGTTTCGAAAGCAGGGATAACTTTTCTCCTTGGATCCAAATCTCGAGTTCTGTGTCCTTGCTTTGCGTGTGTGTCTCATCTTTCTGAGACTCTCCTCCATATTTGATTGTGTGTGACTCTTATCATGTCGAAACTCGCATCCCTCCTCCTTCTTGGACACAATATGATCCACATGGGATTGGCTGTATCGTAAAAAATACACTTACCTTACCAACTTTTTTCTTGTTGGGGGTCATTTTTTCGAGACTAAATTGACGATTGGGTCAGCCCTGCTTCGCTGCCCCAAGATCTAAACATACCTTCACTAAGGAAACTGCTGCCTCCGCCTTAGCCGCACTCCATGCCCTCATGTCATGCAAAACCTTCATTTCCACCACACTTTTTAATGCCTCTCGAGTTGATATGGGTAAGGATTAAGACATGCATTCCATCACAATATTCGACGTTCAAACTAAAAGATGTTACACAACTTGTCTATGCAAGCGGTTCATCGCTGTTTTTTTTAGATGTTCCTTGCCCCACGGCCTCGCGCATTCGATAGAAGATGACGCAAACGAGCGGGTAAAACACTGAAATAAGTAAAAATTACACAGGAGCATACTAAAGACATAACGATAAATACGATAAATACGATGAATTAAATCCGATAAACTGTAATGAATATGTTTTTAATAATTTATTTAACCTGTTAAACGCCGGTTGCGGGATACCCGTGTTCAAGATGTTTAGGTCAATGGCCCGTTATGGCAAACTCTTTCTTCGTTTAAGTTGTTAGCTTCTTCGTCAAATTGAACTTAGTCACATTTGGTGTTAGTTTTGCCATTTAGACCTCCTGTATTGTGGTCGTATAAGAATTGAAACACAATTTTTTCCGAATATTTTTATTTTTATATATCAAGTAATGGTTGTGGTGTAAACAATATACAAGACTTAACCAGTATCCACTAAGATTCAATAATTAGTTTTTATGGTGTATTATTTGTCATGTACTGTTCGTGTACGATGTTGCAATCTGTTGGCCAATTAAGCATCTGCACTTTGACTGTGGCACTTGTTGGCGGCGTTGTTGCCTCGGTTCGTGAATTATAATAACTTGCGTTATCTAACGCAATGCTACCTGGCCTTGGCAGGGAAGTGCAAAATCGTTCGATCCACTCGAAAACACTGTAGATCTAGCATGTAAAACGATTACTCGTTTTCCCTTCATCGCGATCACCTTTAATTTCAACAACTTGTACCTGGGGCAACCAAGCTTGGGGAGAAGTGTAATCCGCAATGTCTCGTCTTCGATCATCTGTTGTCTTTCTCCTACGAAATCCCATATGCAAACGAGTCATTCTTACAAGGGAATAACCAACATTTACTTAGGCCTTTATTTAATTTTGAATTATTAATAATTAGTAGGTAATCCTATCGTTTCGTACAGTTTGTATATTTTCGTCAGATGAATTCCTGTGAAAAAATCATCGATTCTCTTTGTTTTGTATGTTTCATTTTTAATGCATCTAACTACTATTGTGAAATCAATATGTAATATAGTGGCAACTTTGCGATTAAAATATGTAGTGCGTTCGAGCTGTGTCTTCATAATATTTCATTTAACAAAATACTGATACAAATAACGGACATCTTTAAATTTAGTTGGGTAAATTTTACGAAGTGCTTTTGACGAAGCCAACATGTACATATCTCTACATAATAAAACGAAGCGCGTTCCAAAAAGCTCTTTATAATTTACAAGCTAACGAACCAAAAATATTTACTTAAAATCAAAAACGAAATCATGGCATTATTTCACACCTGACTGAAGGGTACCCCATCAACCAAATTTGTGAAAATTATTTGAGTATAAAACCACTTGATACATTTACATTTACAATAAATAGTCAAACCGTGATAAACACTACAAAAGGTTTTCCTATTTTTTGTACATAGCTAGCCTCATTACGCTTATCTTAATGAAAACTAACGATAGAGCCATATTCTGTTGATCGACCAACATGGCTTGCTTCTGTTTTTGTAGTGTGTCCTTTAATGACTGTTAAAAGCTTATCTAAGGGTTGGAGAATATGGGTCAGCTTTGGAGGAATGTTAAATCAGTGAATGTTTTTGTATCTCCAAAATTCTGTTCGTTTATTAGTGTTATTGGCTGAGTGATTGTCTTGTTCCTGTTTGGCCACATGACTTTCTCAATATGTTTGATAAATTCGAGATATAGCTCTGAATCGATATGTCCTGAATCTGAAACGGTATAGAAGGCACTACTTTCTGTCCAGAAAAATGGTTCCCATATTTTTGGAAGGGCATTCCGATATATTAACATCGGGTAAAGCCACTCCCCCAGTCGCTGAATTACATATTGTAAGACTCGAATGAGCATGAACACATGTAATGTGTGTGACAGTCATTTGATGCTACAGCTTTATTATTTTTCTCTTTCCTTGGATCGAACCACGTTTCGTCAATGTAATTAACACACTTGGGTTTATCCTGAAGATTGACTTTTTCATCATTGCCCTATAATATATAAATAGCTGTCGATCATACTGCGTCGGCTTATTGCATAGCACAAAATAATTATAAACCAAATTGAATTATATTATATGATGCTTGTCAATAATGTTTTTTGAATGAAATTAATTGAGGTAAAAATGATAATAATAACACACACGAATTCTCGTTTGTATTTGAGTGCCCGTTAATGATATTCTTATAAAAATAGTTTACAAACTATTTGTTTCGCGAATGATACCGTTCAGTTATTCAAACCAACATTTGGAAAGACGAATAATTTCCGCAAAAATCTTCCGGGTTGAAATGTGACATATAAAACAATTTGTTTTACGTTAAGGCGGTATTTTCATTGCAATTAATAGGGTAAAATACATTTCGAACATAATTTATTGTTTACCATTGCCCAAGGTTTTAATTGGTTAAAAAACAAGTGATATTTAATTCAATTTAATTCTTCGTATATTTCGTAGTGCTATCGTATAATTCGAATGCATAAGCATACTATATCAATTTAATATGGTTATAGATATCATACAATCAAGGAAATGTTTTAAATCGAACAAAATTCAGTTCATTAATAATATTTCAAAGGGAAACTAGAGACTTATGTATTAATTTAAAGACTCTTATATAGAGACTTATGTATTAATTTAAAGACTCTTATATATTTCGCCAAGTTAAGCAATACTTTCTACTCTTTAGGTCTGGGCAGATGAATAGGAAATGATATTCATTACCTGTTTCGTTAAAGTTACAAATCATGCACTTTCTAAACATTCTAGGTATATTTGGTCTTGCATATCTCAGTTCGACTCCTGGGAAGTCGGCTATAAAAAATAAAAATCTCAATGCGCTGCCACAGTAAAACGATACACCCGGTTTTTGCATAATACCTAGAAATCTATTCGGTATTTGATTTTTTTCCAATTATACTTAATTAGGTTTGTTGTTAAGACTTGTTCAGGCTCGTTTTCCTAAACACTTGAGTAAAGTTGGGGTTTCAATATTGAACAATCAAACACTATCCCTCGCGCGATCAGCCAGTCCTGCATATAATATTTGGTGAATTAGATGTAGGCGCTATAGACTCTTTCTCTATAATGTTATGGTATGGGGCATAATCCATAACCAACAGCGATTTTTTTTCGGGCAACACCGGTATGAGCTGCTTTTCCACCCATTCGAGGAAAACCGTACCGTTCGTTTCTGTGCGACCATGTCTTTTATCTTTCAATTTCGAACGAAAGACTAAGTCGAAGCCCTCCAAAAACCGCACAGCACGCATATAAAACAATCAAGTCTTTCATCCCCCCTGTTTGTAGGTAGTTTTCTATTTTATTTAGGATTTTGACGATGTCATCGGTAGGGAGCAGTATGTGATGAGTTCACCCATGTTTCATCAGTATATATCATGTTGAAACCTTTTTCACGTTTTCGTTTGATTTTCCGCAAAAATGATAATATTAATCGAACTTTACCCGAGCCTTCACATAAACATCTCTGTTATTACTAAGGTCCTTAAGGGTCGGAAATCAATCAGTTTCTATATCAAATCAGACATAGTGTTAGTTTTACCACTCAGATCGCCTGTGTAGTGTTCGCATTAGAATTGAAGCAAACTGTTACTCCGAATACTTTAATTTGGATGAATTAAGTCATTGTTGTAATTTAATCACTTTACAATGGCTAAATGAGTATCCACAATGACTGCGATTCAATAATTCTCTATTTAAGTTCATTATTTTGATGATTCGTTTCATTTGGAACCTCGTAGGGATATCCATTCTGATCACGCCTTCGGCTTCCAAGTATTCACCGGTTACACGGGCGCGATGTAGGGTAGCGTTATCGTCCATCAAGACGAAGTTACCTCCATATTCATTCGCCCGGGGGACAGCCACTGGTGACAAAACTTTCAGGATATAAGGTCATTTTTGAACATATCTCAGATCCTGCCCCACTCAATCAGGCTACCTCCTCGGCCAGTTCGTATTTCCTGTTCTCAACAATCTTTGTATATCTCGTTCCTTCTTCTCCAAGCCCACACACTACCATGGCTATGGTGCAAGCAAAAACTCGATTTGTCTGTTAATAGAACGTTTCTCCACTGTTCTCGAGGCCACCTTACGTGTTGTCGGTCCCAAATCAAACGCGTTCGTTTGTGATGTGGCATGAGAAGTAGTTTTTTTGCTGCTCTGTGTGAGCGAAGTCTTTGGCGTTGTTATCTATTTCGGACACAAAAATTGATTGCCCCAGGTCCACGTCGCTGAAAAATACTCGTGCGAATGTCGGGTGCTGTTATAAAGCGGATACTTAGTACTAATAAGCGAATGTTTCTGTCTTCGATGGCGTTATTAGTTTATAGGACGTCCGATTTAAGCATATCTTTAATATTTTATCAATATGGGGCACACGAAAATATCGCACAATCGCCCTATTACTCCACCCAGCCTTGGTAAGCTAATAACCAGAAACACCTTATTTGAAAGTCGAGGTACTTGAAAATACTGCATACATGCATGCAGGCAACCGCTATTATTGAACTGACTGGGTCCCCATATATGGGGTCTGTGCTTGTATGAGAGACCTTCTCAGTCCTAAATGAACTTTAATGAAATAAAGGGGGTGGTATTGAGACATCACGAAAACAAAAAAACTTACATTCGGCATAGCTCGTTTGTTCATTGACCTCACACACTTGTTTATCACATTCATTGGCAAATTTTGCCACTCCTCTGTCATGAATGCACGCAGCTCTCGAAATGTATGGTGAGGCTCGAGTCTTCTTGAAATTTTCATTTTCATTATTCCCAAGATGTGTTCTATCGGATTGAAATCCGGGCTTTTACGAGGCTAATCCATGCGCTCGAATCCCTCTTCTAACAAATCGTCGATAAGCTGTCCACGATGAGGCAGGGCATTATCATCGACTTACACAAAATTATCCGGACCGATCGCACCAGTATATGGTCGCACGTGGGGAACAAGAATGGAATGCAAAGATCGACGCCACCTCAAATCGCCGTCTATAAACACGAGTTCGCTCTTAACATTATGTCCGATGGCAGCCCCAAACCATCAGACCTCCACCACCAAATGCCTCTACGGTTGACCAAACCTACATTATGGCACCTCTAGCGACGTGTATTGTCGTTTGGAGCCAGCCAAAAGCGAGATTCGTCACCAAATAAGCAGTTTTTCCACTGCTCTCTTGTCTACGTTTTTTTGTCGCGTACTTACCTTCTGAAACTCACACCCCTCCTCAAACTTTGTTCCTGTATGCGTCTCATCTTTCCGAGACTCCCATCCCTCCTACAACTTTGATCCTGTGTGCATCTCATCTTTCCGAGACTAACACAGTGACGCCGGGGCCAGCTCTGCTTCGCTAAGACCTTAGCGTTCCTTCCTTAAAAGACCCTGCTGCCTCCGTCTTTTCCCCTGGCTACTGGCTCTTATGGATTGCAAAATCTTCATTTTCGTCACACCTGTTGATTCCTCTCCCTCACTCTCACTCTCTTTCCTAGACCTCTGTTTTCTCATCTCATGCCGCTTTTTGCGGTTCGCCCTTCTCCTTTCCTGACTCCGCTTTTTAACTTGATGTTTACTAAGCAAAACTTTCTCCTCTTCCTTATCCACCCCTATACTCTCCTCTTCAATACTTAATAGAATATCTTCATCCAAATCAGACATCTTTCCTTTAGTTCCGTTCACTGATAAATAAAAAAGATAATATTAATACATCAGGAAATGGTACGATGTTATTAGTACCTTAACTAATCATACTCTTAATCAAAGTATCGTGCAGGTTTATTAACAGTCCTTCCCCTACGAGGTTCTCTAGGGGTTTCTGAGTCCTGTTCCAAATTGTTTACACTATCGCTTTGTTTCGGAGGTGGACACTTTTTCATTCAATTTCATGCACTTGAGTATATGAGTTATTAATCCGTACATTTTATCAGTATATTTGCTTAATCCACAATTGACGATTGCTATAGTCTATCGATAATAAAATCAATGAATCCACTAATTTGTGAGTTAATAAATGACATTTTTACGCCTCTGGAGCAACTTGCATTTACAATAGATATTGTTAGTGTATATGCCTCAGCAACGTAGCAAACTTGTTGTGTTCCATGCCTATGACTTTTACTATAGTTGTCGACTAATATAGATTGACTACTTTATCTCTATATAACAGTTAAATTATATCTTCGTTAGCTCACCGAAGAGGGCAGGCACGCCTCGGGTCACGTCACGTCACTTCTGGAAGGGGGCGTCTACAGTGCTTAACTAGGGGTATTACCTTGGGTGGTAACTTTGATTATTGCTAGAAACATATAAGATAGTTCAGAGTAATGCCGTATGATGTTATGACGATCCTCTATTTTATAGTACTAACTTTTCTATAAATTAATTCTCTATAAGCTATTTATCTCAGTAAACCTTACTTCGATCTCTACAGACCCAGCAAGTCTAATTACTATACACTATATAATTTATTCTAAACACGTTAACCTTGTCAAAATACCTACGGATACAACAAGTCTAACGATATTCTTTTGAGTAATACTTTATACTAATCTATTACTTGCTATAATAAAGTCAACCTTGTCATGATCCCTACTGATACAACAAGTTTAACTTTGAGATATAATACCTGTTTATAATTATGACTAATGTTCTACGCACATCAATTAATATTTATACTAAATTCAACCTTTTATCATTCTTTTATTAAGCACTCGCTGTGGTTATTCACTGCCTTTACCATAATACTACAGTTACAGTAACGACACGCTAGCTCCCACTAAATCACTCTAATATAACTCGATTCCCAAATAAGTATATGAACTTTTGAGAATCACAATACATAAAATACCAATAGATTATACATTTACACTACAAAGTATATAAGCATTAAATGGCAGTCTACATTCTAGAAGCGTACATACATTAAGCGATTATACAGTAATTTAACATATGAAAATACAATTGTCAATTTGCATGATATCTCACCTTAATATCAGAACATCTGGAGGGAACGTCTCTTTACACATAAATATCGATCATCGTACAAGGAGTGCGCTAGAATCACACAAGGGTCTTTGATGACCACGTAAACAAAGCATCTTCTACAAGACACCGCCTATGAGGCACTCAAACTCAAGATCCAGCACGATCTCAGCACACATAATATAGCAAAACACAATCATAAATACATATTAACTAAATGTCATACCAGACTAGAAATCGAGTTGAAGTAACTCCGGCAAACGCAAAATAATTTATATCGACAAAGGAAAACCTCCAAAATTCAAAGTATAAAGTCTAAGTCACCTCAGAATTTTAAATCCGTTTGCCGAAAATGGAAAGACATTCAAAACATCATGAGGACTCTTTTTATAAATAAATAATATATTAACCCAAAAACCACACAATGTCGTTACTGATTTGTCACCTTAAACAAAGTGACTGTCGGTACTCATGAGTGAGCGATATTTACATATAATGCATGAATTCGTCGTTCACTATGGTGCCATTTGTAACGAACCTGGCCCTATAGTACTAAGTCATCTATTTTTCAAAAGTATATTACTCACCAAGACGACCAAGACGGCCATGCTAGATTTATTATTTTAGTTCGAATAAGACAATTTACATCTTAGACGTACATGATAGGACTGCGAGCCCGGGTTGTTTACCATCTTACCCTCGCTCTTTTTGGCTGATGGTTTCTGGGTAAACCAAACAGCGCTACCATTACAATATTATGCTTTTAAAATTTAAATGAGATTTGCTTCCTTATTTTTACGCACGACCGTGTTCTTAAACGTGACAGGGACTATTGAATATGTGACGCTTTTGGAGGGAAGTTTCAAGATGAATTACTTTACTGACATTAATTTCTCTGACCGCGTCTGTTTCATAGCTCGCAAAATTATCCAGAAATATGACTATCGGACGGGTTTGGTTAAGAACATGACTCAAGGTGTTGCAGATAATGATGGTATTTATTGATGTTGATGTGACCGGTTTCGCTTCGTGTCTGTAAGGAAATCTTCGACTCTTCGTCGCATATTGAACCAGCTTCAGGAATGGTACCCTTAAAGGTAAACAGTGTTGCCAGACATAGCGTTTTTAAACGTGATTCACGTTTTTTTCTTCGATTGTGAAAAACTACGTTTTTCCAGCGTTTTTTTCCACCAATCACGTTTCTCCTACGTTTTTTCGGCCATTTTTGCAATATCATACTTATTTTGATCCTTATCGTCATTATTTATTGCAAAATAATATGAAAAATAAATCGCTCGCGCCTTCGGCGCTCGCAAACTTAAACATTTTACTTTACAATTTATCATTTTGCCTCGCGCTTTCAGCGCTCAAATTTTGACTTGCTATTGTTTTTGTTATGGTTATTGTTGTTTAGTGCCACTTAAGATTGTGCCAGTATCAATCTTGGATGAGGGAAAAAATCGGGGAAAAGCAGGTAATATGAAACCATCTGGAGACTGGCCACCCTGTTTAAGCCGGGGTTTGGCTCTGAGGATTCGTTGATATAGTTCCTAATAGAAGGAGTATAGGTTCGTAATGCGAATGTTTCACTATCTCAGGGTTCGACGGCGCTTGCAGTATTAGTATAAATATGGCGTCCTTATATCAGCACCTTTACTTCACGATCTTAAAACTTTTATAAACTGGCTCACTAAACAAGAATGTAATGCACGAAGACCAAACATTTAGTTGTTCCAGTCATGATAAAAATAAACGTTTATAACTTTTGACTAAGCATAGTCTCTCAATATATCGTTATTGCTATTGAAACAATGTAAGGGGAATATGGTTTCAGTCACATTTGTCCGACTCGTTGAAAACCGCCAGGTGATTTCGAATAAAATAGATCATTAAGACAATTATATCCAATTTCAATTGCCTTGCCTGCCACAATTACTCTCCTTATTGCGACATATATATTGTATGATTAAGCCTTGATTGTCTTTGTTTTGATTTTTTCAAGCTCGCGCCTTCGGCGCACACTATGGAAGCATACAATATATTGATCGCCCACACTTTCATAGAAGTTTAAGAGTTCAGATATTCGTAAAATTGTCCTTTATAATGTACAAACTTACTAACAATGATATTTCAACTTTGAAATAGGTACGAGTACTCTGTAAAAGTTCTATGTAAAATTAGATAGAAAATACTCGCAAATAGGGCCCTTTAAGAAAAGTAGTAATTCTAGTTCAGCCTTTAGAACAATGTGTAAGTTTTGCATGCATTTTTAATAAAGACTGGTAGCAAAAGAGACCAAAAAATCCTTAAACTTAACTTTTTTGTAATACATGACTTTTTAAGCATATTTGGATTTGGCGAGTACAAAATCAAGTTACTCG